>JAYMSZ010000115.1:0-29150 GCA_036897665.1 Pelargonium citronellum
CAAAAGAACTCAGGCCACTCCCGCCTATGTTGCTGCAGAAGTCATCAGCAGAAAAGGCTCCGAAGGATCTATAGCTGATATCTGGTCGTGTGGAGTCATCTTATTCGTTCTTTTGGCGGGCTACCTCCCGTTCTACGATTCAAATCTCATGGAGATGTATAGAAAGATCGGTAAAGGGGAATACAAACTCCCTAATTGGTTCCCTCAGGAAGTGGCTAGGTTGCTGTCCAAGATCTTGGATCCCAACCCAAGTACGAGAATTTCCATTGCCAAAATCATGGAAAGTTCTTGGTTCCGGAAGGGATTGACCCGCGAACCTGTATCCGAGGAAACAGAAACGAAAGAGTCGACCCTTTTGGACGCTGATGCAATTTCGAGTCCCGGTGAGAGTAGCAGCAGAATCACAAAGCCTTGCAACTTGAATGCATTTGATATCATTTCATTCTCCACTGGCTTCGACTTGTCCGGTCTGTTCGAGGGGGTCAGTCAAAAGAAGCAAGTGCGGTTCACATCCGCGAAGCCTGCCTCAGCCATAATCTCGAAGCTCGAAGAAATGGCCAAGCGCCTGAGATTGAAAGTGAAGAAGAGTGATGGAGGTTTATTGAAAATGGAAGGAACCAAGGAAGGCAGGAAAGGAATGCTAGGCATTGACGCTGAGATCTTTGAGATCACTCCAAGTTTCCATATGGTGGAGGTTAAAAAGTACGGTGGAGATTCGTTGGAGTATCAAAAAGTATTGAAACAAGACATAAGACCAGCCCTGAAGGACATAGTTTGGAGTTGGCAAGGAGAGGAGTTGGAGGAGCTACAGAAACATCAATAACCTGATGTTCAGCTCAATCCTTTTGAGGCAACTTCAAGCTTGTAGCTTGTAACATTAACATCTTGATACCCTTTAATTTGGATGCATATATGGAGACCCAATACAACTGCTTCGTGCATTACCTGAGATTAATATCTTATTGTACTTTTGTTCCCCTTCAAACCTGTCAGGGAGATTCTTGTACGTGGACTTGGGGCCTCTTGTTCGGTAAACCAATGTTTAAAAGAATGTTCAAAATAAACTTTGAATTGTTTAATATAATTTTGAGCAGAATTTTGAATTTACCAAACTGTCTTTAGGTATATATATTAAATAAAAACATTATTTTGTATGTAGTTGGTTGACTTAATCATTTTTAGGATCGACCATATAGAGTATACAAGTATTATGATAAAAGTCAGGTCGAATGTGAAACTTGAATGGTGTATTCCAGAGTAAAAACATGTACTATTTAAGATCAACTATATTGTGTTTTTTTAGTTAATATGACAAAAAGAAAACACATCTTAACATTATAGCCTGAGAATCCTATTTTGGTCACAAACCAGTATCAAACTATAGACAATTAAACCTCCAAACTTCTGTGCAAAAATCTCGTCAACAGTACACATCTAAAAGTACTACTTCCATTCTCCAACAGTCAAACAACTTATGTCGGAATGTCTACATACACGGTATAAAGAGCCCCAAACAAGTATTTATAGCGTGCAACTATGACTCTCAAGTCCTATGTTATTATTAACATATTTGTTGTGCTCTTTACAAACATATTGGCGCTCATTGCTTGTATAAGAAATGATTGCACTCGTTGCTTGTATAAAATAACATTTATTCTAAAAAATAATAACGATGATGTTGAGAACTAAATGCCCTACCATTGTAAAAACTGCATACAAATTCTCTTCAGATTCATTAGCAATTCTTGGATGTTTATACAATTGCAACAAATTCACACACAAAATGGCCACAAATTTCCGTTTTTAAGTCCTTTTTTCATACCTGACAAATGATCAGAGAACTCAATAAAAAGTAATGCTAATCAAGTAGTGATTGTTAGGACAAATTTTGCTGTTAGCAGAAAGGAAAATGGCTATGGTGCATTGTTCATGGAAGTGCGTTAAAACATATATACAATCTACCAGACACATTCTCTAAATTGTTACTCTGGGAAATAAAGACGGTCATAGGATATAGCTTGGTTGTGTAAATTGCTTCATAAGATGAGGCCCTAACCTAAAATTGTATAAAACAGGTAAAGCTAAAAATCATAAAAAGATCAGCAGTCAGCAGCTAGCTGAAGCTCGAATCTGAGTGCAAGGACAAGCAGAGCACCAGAAACATTGCTGGAAACTAAGAGAATTAGGAGGTGACTAAGCTTAAGCTGAGAACTAGGTGGTAAAATGGCGGCGAAGCGAGTGTGCTGTTACCTGAAGCAAAAGTGGGTGCATGCATCACACTGTGTTTCCTATTTCATGCTAACGTTAAGTAAACATCAATCTCCCTTATAAAGAAGAGCAGGAAGATACAATGCAGCCAGTATTCAAAACAGGCTGTGGAGTGTTTGCCCCTTGAGAACAACATGTGTATTTAAAATCCCTCATTACTCTTTTCTTTTTCTTTCCCTTCTTTTTTGTTTTGTTTTTAATCGAAAGACCAAAGTGACTGTGCTTCTGGATTGGGAAACAAACCCCCGATATGGGGCCTCGCAACCGATGTCTTGCCAAGACCTTCTCCTCCACCTTGAACTGCCCACTCCTTGCT
Source organism: Pelargonium citronellum (assembly GCA_036897665.1). Lineage (NCBI taxonomy): Eukaryota > Viridiplantae > Streptophyta > Magnoliopsida > Geraniales > Geraniaceae > Pelargonium > Pelargonium citronellum. The sequence continues at coordinate 2,585 of JAYMSZ010000115.1, forward strand.
GCAAAAGGAAGACAAATAGCAGGACATGAGTTTCATCACTCGAATTAAGCTTTAACTTTCGAAAGCTTTGAACCTATAGCATTATTAGAACTAAAGGGTTTCAGAACAGTAGAAATCAGGTGCACAAACAAACCAAACAATGAAAAGCCAAAGAACAGATGCCAAACTCCAGGCAAAATTAACTACAGAATCACTATTTAAGATCTCCTATACTCGGGGATTATTTTGTGCATTGTTACCAATCAAATCATCTTCAGTTGAATACATCAACTACTGATATAAAAACTAGAAAGTAAATCAACAAAATCTGAGATGAAGGGTTGGGCGAAAAAAGTCCTTTATTGCTAGTATCCGTAAAGATGTTTCCATATAGGAGCAATCGGTCAATACCAAATTCCTTTATCTCTTCCCTATATGATGATATGATGCATGAAAATCACAGTGACCACGCAAATCTTATTCATTAACTGAAAAAATATTCACGCACAGTTTCTTGACAAAGTAAACGCAGATCAGATGTATACCAAGGGTTAAAACATCTAAAGAGAGAGAAAACACACACAATGAAAACCGAGGGAGAAATAAGGAAAACAGTGGTTGGAGAACTATTTATTGTTTTCTAAATAAATAAAAACTGAGTATTTCCAAATGTTCTTAATTCAATCCAAATGATAACTAACAACTATTTCCTTATATAATTCTCTTCCCAATTTTTTTATATATCGAATAATATAGTTCTTCAACTTCAAAAAAATATATCTGGAATTAAAAAGGTAACAAATATTGTTTTCATACATATCCTATTTTCACAGAACAACAAAAACCAAATACTATGTTCATAGTTTTCATTATTGATCAAAAATCTAGAGTAAAATGGACATCACTGGTTTACATTTTGATTCGTTGGACGGTGCTAACAGAAGTTCCATCACAGCAACAACGAGTGTTAAAGCCCCTCCATTTGGTCATCACATCATATAATTAATTGGTTTACCTTATAAATAAAGTATAATACTTTTGAAAGTTAAAGAAATATAATGTGTCGTAAATTCATGAATCAACTTTGTACATTTATCTTTTTCCAAACAAGAAAATATATTCTATTTAATGATTCCAAGTTCAAAATTTCATAACAAAAAAATGAGTTGTGAAAAAGAAGTGAAAGTTACAAAAGAAACGCTCATGTATAGTAAAACGGTGCAAAAACTTATATTCATTTCCCAATATAAGCTAGATCACTGCATAATATAAAAAAAGGCTCTGGCTCTTCTCTACTGACACCTTATGCAATATCACACTTATTCCACGTTAAGTATTTGAATCAAGATCAAATTTTCAATCATTAAAATGAACAAAAGTCATCTATTTGAATTTGCTTCAGGCAGGAGGAAGGTTGGAGACATGAAAATGTACATAGAAGACTTGCTGTTGTGTAGAGTTTGGAGAAAAGAAATATGCACATAGTACACTGTCAGAGCAAATCATTGCATTTAATGACTCAAAACAAGGAATTTAACATAGCAACATCATAATGCATTTAATGCTCATGAAAACACAGTAACGCAGCCAGTACGAAAAACATTTCATGTATGTAACATAGATTTTTTCCTTCTAAGCTTCTAGCATCAACAGTTAGCAAGCATTGACTCTTGGTAAAACTGATTTTGAAAGGCACCAATCGCAGATACAATAATAATGTTGTTCGAATAATACAGAAAGGGAGACCGGATTGGAGGATGAATTGCAAGAAATCAGTGAACAGAAAATTTGGGAAGAGAGATGAAGACGGCAAGAGTTTGTGACGGATTAGATATAAATAACATCAAAGTCAATGGTTTAGATAAATTGTTGCTTCACTATAATTTTCACAATTTCTAGAACAATGTTATACTAACATATACCAATTCCCTTTTAGAGTGTACTTGAGATAATAAACCACAAAATATTGAAGGAGAATCAAGGCTACCTTCTTATATGCATTTTAAAATCACCCACAAACAAGCATGCGGGCAAAAGATGGATTTAAATCATCTATCCATGAGCGCTTTAACTTCACTTCACATTAATAAGTGTGTAAACCAGTAGTGAATTTCAGCAAATATAAACAATCTTAAACTCGTGAACATTTTAGTCTCAAATGCTTCCATTCTACGATTCAGGATATACACAAATTTTATAATAGGAAAGTTTCTCAAATCCTTCATACACTAAATCAAGCAGCCTAAAGGTTTCTGAAAACAGGTTTCTGAAAGCAAAATTCTGTATATCTTACTTCCTAGTCACTCTCACATTTGTTGTCATTCAGCCATGTTCTTAGATGCATACTGATATAATGAAACTGACACAAACTTCCCAACTTTGCGGTTCCATAAAAAAACAAGAACACAAGACAATATTCCAGTCTTTATGTTGCATTTTAAAAAATGTTACACCTAAGACAATAAATATTTCTTATTTCATATTTACACAACACAACATCATTGCAGAATAGCATTTCAGTATAGCCAGAGGTTTAAGTATAATGCACTCACTTGGACCAACTGTTGGCTGAAGGTGGTTCCAAAGGATGGTTAGTTGCAGATTTAGGACTTCCATAAAGCAATTCATTCTGAGTAGTTTCCTCCTGATGTTTAACAGAAAAATGGTTTTCACTTCCTGACAATGGTGGAAAGAAAGCATTTTGTGCCCAAGGATCACACTCGCTTGAACTGGTAACAGGGCTGAATGTCCCACCATTCTGGCCATTACCAAGAAAAACCTTCTGAGGAGAGCGAGCACCAGAAAGGACTTGTTCTTTATTTGTAAACAGTGATGCCATAGTTTTCTGAGAAGAAGGGTGCATAAAATCTTCATTGCTCGATCTATTCCTTTCTGGGGATAAAAGCCAGGTCACCGAGCTACCCACCATCCCTAGACCATCATGAACAAGAGGAGAAGAGTTCCACATCTGCCACGTTCCCTTATCATTAGCTCTGACATCTTCTGAAGGGAACGAATGCATGTCTTGGACATTCAAGGTATTTGGGAACCGATTAGAACTGCTAAACTTTTCATCAGCAACTCGTAAACGTGATATTGGAGACTCAATTGGAGATGGCCTGTTGACTTCAGTCGAAGCAGACATATTACTCAAAGCACGAGGCCTTTCCAATCCTATGTCGGTCGCAAAACCAGCCCCAAGATCCAACTGGAAATTATCAAGTGACTCTGAAACAGGTCCAAGCAAAGATAATGGATCAGGAACATAACACGGATCCTCAAATAGCTCTGGCTCCTCAGATAAGTCTCGAGGCCGTTCTCCGGTGCAAGTGAAGATAGGTTCAATTGGAGGTGAAAAACCTAAACTACTACTTGTACATCCATTTGGATAATTGGGCAAAGTAAATGGTGAAGGAAGCCCAAAATTGATTGGATTATCAAATGACTGCATTGATGACGATTGACTTGACAGTGGTGGACTTTGAGCTTCTGCCTGTGATTTTGCATTTGGCCGGCTTATGACATTTGCATTAGTAGATGGCGGAACAGATGATGAGCGAGTAAATAGTTGCTGCCATGATTTTTTTGGTACTGCCCTCGGCTGTGATTCCAACAATGCCTGCAATAAATATCTCAACATTGTTACATTGGTTTAATTTTCTAAAGCATATTTAGAGTACGCTATATAACATCCTAAAGAGCCACGGAACTTGACTAGTGTAAACCATGATTTAGCTTCTTTGCTGTATGACAGTACATAACCACCATTGTAACCATGCAGGAAGAAGCTTTGGCTAATTGGAGCTGGACTATAAGTTCACAATATCGTAATGGTGCTAATGGTCGAATTTCAGGTGATACAAGAGTTAGATTCTATAAGGTCAATTGATCTATGTAAGCTAATTATCTATCAGTGGCAAAGAACAGATAAACGCTCATACAATGCCAATGGGTAAAGTTGAATGTTTGGTGTGTACAAAATTTTCCTCACAGGCAGAGAGGTTAGTATTATAAAAACACCCTTTCTCAAGCAATTAGTGTGAAATACTTAACAGTTCTAAGAAAGTACATAAACTTATTATCTATGACAACAGGACTTACAGGACGGTTGATGCACTTATCGTCTCCATTCATATTTGATTTCACAGCTACGCGTTCAGTTGGAAAAAATTCTTTCCTATGAGCACCAGTATGGTTATGATCTACGAAACAGTTAGACTTATTTGTGACTGTAGCAGGTGTGTTAGCAGCCTTTCCAAAGAAACTGCTCCCACTAAATGCTTTAGAAGATGACAAAAATGTACCCCTCATACGATCAAGGTATCTGGAACCAGCATTTCCCCGGCTAAAATTGGTTGATGTTATATTCTTAGTTCCGTGTCCCATTTCCATGCCTTGGGCCTTGAAACTTTCTGCTCCAGATTTCTGATGTTCCCGTCTATCATTATCACTTCTCTTGTCAGAGTCCCGTTTACCAGATTTTCTTTCCAGTTCTTCTACATCGGAGTTGCTTTTACTAGAGCCCTTGTCTTTCTCCCTCCTCCTTTCCTGACGCTTCTTTTCTGCTTCCTTTTTACTATCTTTCTCCCTGACAGATGGAGATCCTTTGCTGTGATCCTTTTCGGCCTCCATCTTTTCTTCCCTTAGTCTTCTACGCTCCTCTACCAACCTTGCAACCTCCTCTCTCTGCTTTCTCTCTTCCTCCTCCAACTGTTCCTTCTCTAACCTAGCCTGCCTTTTCTCTTCAGCTTTTCGTCGAGCTTTCTCACTTCTGCTCTCAGGATAGTTAGCCCCATTCTCACCCCTCTTTGATAGCATCCCTCTATGCTCTGCATCAGAAGAATCATCTTCCGGTGAACTAAGCCTAAATAGCTTTCTGCATAGCCACCTCAAGCTCAAGAAAAAAGATGACAACAACTTGCAGGCAAATATAAAAACACCTGAATAAGACTTTTCAGCCAAGCAATGTTCATCTCCTCCGAAAACCCCGCTTCCATTCTTACGCCAATGACCAGGCTTAGCTGCAAAAGACCCACTGACCCAAGTACCATTCTCTAACCAATCTTGCCCACACATCCATCCATTGTCAGACCACACTTTTCCATTAAATATCTTCCCACCCTTTCCAACCAACTCCTTAATAATCCCAGAATTGGAAATCCCTAACCCAGGGGGAACTGGCAAATCCAAAACAGGCCTCTTCGAAATATGCCCACAATAAGAACACATAAAACGACCTCCACCAGGATTCTGATCCCTGTATGGAGTCAAGCAATTCCGGCACCTCCTGGTTGCCGTCTTCCGAAGCTTCTGCAACTCTATTGCTTCAAACCTCTTCTTCTCCCTTAGCCTCGCATTCCTCCTCACCCTCCAAGCAGATAGCTGGGGCATCAAAATCTCGTACCAAAAGAGAGTAACCAAAAGCACAAACACACAAGCAAGTCTAGGAGAGGTAATCTCGAATCGAAAAGCAGGCGGCAAAAGCTGAGAAAGAGCCCATAGTCCTATAAGAGGAATAACTAACCAAGGGAGCATTGTAGCAACCCGGCGAGACCACCTCTGAATCACACACAGTATACACATTATCTTCTAATCCGCACCTATCTTTCCCGTCCCAGAAATCGCACAATCAGAAAAAACCCTAGAATCCAAACCAGAAACGAATTCCCAAACTTCGCCTCTGAGCAATGCCACAAATTGAAAAAACCCTAATTCACCGTCACAAGACAAAACCGATGCAACGATTCATCGAGGCTTGAAGAAACCTAACCACAAAAACAAAAATGTTGAATCCCTCAACCCCAGCAAGAAAAAAAAAATTGACAAAAAACCAACAACACACGAAATAATTAAAATAATTAAATAATTATTTGAAGATAAATGGAGAGGGTAAACAATAAAACAAAATCTTGAGAAATGGATCGATTAAGGGTTTTGCGGCAACGAACGGTGCCGAGAAGAGCTGCGATTATGGCGGTTCATGTCAAACGAAAAAATGGGTATTAAAAAAAAAAGGATTTGCAGAGGAAGAGACTTACAGATTGAGGGTCATCCATGGCGATTGGTGGTGGCGATGAATATTATAAATGGGGAGCCGGAAACTCGGAGCGAATCGGTACCGGCGACTCGGGTTCGGAGGCAATTTTGTGTCGGCTGAGTCGGGTCGAAGCGGTCCTCCTGTGGCGCGTTTGTTCTTACCAGCAAAGAAATTTGTGAAAAAAAGATAAGAAAGATAGATTTGGGAGAGAAGAAAATGTTAGAAGGATACGGAATTGGGTTTATATATCACAGCCCATTTGTCGAACCGGACTGCACCGGCTGAACCGGACGGTGTGGTTTAGTGGCTCCTCTTTAACTCTTAAAGGTAGTTTAATTTTTTGATTAAAGTTTAAAATGATGCCACCGTGGATAATTGGAGATCTAATCTCATGGAGAAAGGATCTTATTCAATAACAAAATTAAAGATATTGCATTATGGCTTATAGATCTAATTAAATGTGTTGATTGGACGGCGGATATTGAGGTTTAAAGAATTTTGTGAATTTAATGTAGCGTTACTTTAGAAGGAAGGGTGACGTCTTTTTTTCATTTTCGAATCTTTCAGTTGTTAATCTCTTTAAAAGCTGATACTCTATTCTTTGTGAAACTTTTTTGAGGCTAAATTCAATGTACGCTTGAACGAATATTTAAGCAGTGCAAGAACTATTAAGATAAGGATAAACATGACTTGTGTGTAATGATAATTTGGTAGGAGATTTAAGAACCTTTAGATCACAGAGAAAATTAAAGATGTTTCTCGTCACAACCACCCTGTCAAAATAAAGCAAGGACATTTGGCTTCGGGCTCGAAACGGTGGAATGAGGGCTTGTAATGGTGATTTTCGACTCAAGAGATAGAGTAAATAATGGGTTTAGGCATGAAGGAAGAGGATATATGATCAAATATGTACGATGTGAACGGTAATTGTTCGATAAAAGATGTTTATATGGTGCTAGCGAAATAGGAGGCAGAGGCTCTCACAAACCGTTTTAGAGGCTATCGAATTTTAATGTGTCGGTGAAAGCGAAAAAATGCTTAATTTGAACAATGTTATTAAGATGTATTCTGACTAGGAAGAACTTGCATTTAATTAGGACGATTCAAAAGTGGGTGAGACTTTTATAGTGTGTAATGCATCAATGTTGGATGAAGATCATTGGCCGAACTTTTGTTTAGATGTGTTGAGGTGTGAAATTTAAATAATTGGTTACGTATAATGGATTGACTTCTCAAACTAAACTTTGTTAGTAAAGTTTCTCTTGCATTATTATACGTAGCTCATTCATTTCATATTTATCCGATGTAAAACTTATTTTACTGATCACTTCAACGTGGATTTATAGAAATGTTTTGATGAAAATTTATGGAAGGAGGCGATTACGATTGCAGATGGCGGTGGAGTATATAATGTTCATCCATGCAAGAGAAATGAGAATTATGTAGAGGTCGCACCAACTTGACTCTGTTGGTACGAAGTTTGGTAAAATAATTGACAAAAATATATAAATGAACACTCATTTGATATTATAAAAATAAAGTGTAGGTGGTGATTTCTATAGTTAATCTGTTACAAATATTCTCTATATCATCAACTATCTATTCTAGCATGTATATATGTGTATCACTTCTCGTTGTTTTTCATTTTTAATATTGTTCGAGCTAAAAGTTGATGTAATATCCACGGATAGTCGCGCAGTTGGCAACACAGGTTATGTGAGTGGAAAAAACGTTTGTGTTCGATCTCCGCTAAACAAATTCATATGAAGAGGTGAAAATTGAACTGTGAACAAACTCGAATATGGATTAGTCCGCGCAGGAACCCATGGTATAAACACGAAAAAGAATTGATGTAATTAAAATATTAACATAAGATTCAATTATGAGTTTATGATGAATAAATGCTAGCAATCCCAAAAGCTAATGCAACCAAAACAATGTTATTTTCACCTCAATATAATATATATATCAAGTGAAAACATGAATGAATGTGTAATTATGTCGATGTTGTGACCAGTCTTTAGTAATTTTATTTATGAGCAGAAAAACTATACGGTATGTTTTTTTAAGCAAAATTATACAGTATGTTTTAAATGTGGTACAATATTATTTTACTATACCAAAAAAAAACAGCATTAATTAACTTTTTATTTATTGCAATTTCATACATAAAACGATTAATGTGCTTGAAGGTGACAGACATATACACAAAGTTGCAAACTGAAACTGCCCAATTAGGAAACACGTTCGTTGGAGCATTGTCATAATCTCCTGTCACCGCTACGTGATTTCATTAAAACCCCTCTAGTGTATCTCACCAGTGGGCAGTAACCAGAGTACAGCCACACTATAAATACAGTATTTGAAAATCCCAGCCAAATCCACAAAACAAGAAATATTCTACACTACAGCAAACAGCTCCGCTTTACCTTCTTCTTCTTCTGAAGAAGAAGAAGCTGTCTCTGTAACATTCATGGAGGACACTATCACTGTGAAAATGCTCGCGAAGAACCTGAAACTAGCTTCCTCCTTCTTCTTCTTCTTCTTCCTCCTTTTCCTTCTCACAGGTTTTTTTCAATTTTTGCTCAATTAATTTTCCATTTTCAGCACCAAAATTCAGTTTCATTGTTGCTTTTCATGCTGTTCACTGTTTGGTTAATGAATTCAACTGAAGAAATTGAATTGACTGTGTTAGGTGCTTGTGCTTCTCATCACCATCCCCACCACCGTCACGCTCACCACCGGAGTTTATTTGGTTGCCGGCCGACGAAGCTGTTTGTGTTTGGGGACTCGTACGCCGACACCGGAAATAACAGGATTTCCGACGGAAATTCCTGGAAGATCCCCTACGGCACCACCTTTCCCGGAAAACCGGCCGGCCGGTTCTCCGATGGACGCGTCCTCACCGATTATCTCGGTCTGTATAATTACTCAATACTCTATTTTCGATTTTCGAGATTAAATTTTAAAGTTTCATCATCACTGACTCAGTGACTCCTCTGTGTGGTCTGCTTTTTCTTTAGCTTTCTTTCTTTTGGATACAAAGACAAAGCTAAAGAGAAAGACAGCTTACACTTGACTTTTTCTTTTGATCTGCATATGATGATACTAATTTGATAATAATTGAAAAAATTAAAAATATATATATTGCAGACTTGCAGTCTCAACTATAGCAATATAGTGCAAAGATTAAGTCAAAACTCTAGATACTGATCATGAGTATATAATAATAACTTCCATTTGAACGTTAATAATTATGAATGATTTAATATTATGTGATAGAGAGTGTTTTGTTGATTGTATAACACGAAATTAACATTTGGGTCCACTCATTTTGTAGTGTTGTATTCATATGTTGGAGAACTCAACACAAATAGTAATTTTGTCGTGTTTGTATTTGGCATCCAAAACATGCACACACAATAAATTAGTTGTGTAGTTGTACACACAACACAAACTTATGAGTATAATTGTATATTAATCATAATAATATGTCAAATGTGTTGGATCGTGCCATACCAAACATGTTGGATACTATTGTGTGAAATGTGTTGGTTTTATTGTGCATAATGTGTTCATTGTGTTGAGTCGTGTTCGTGTCATTCGTGTCATACGTGTTGTGTCAAAATAACCCATCTATTTATAATGTTAAGTGTGTCAGGGTCGTGCTTTATGTTTCGTGTTAAATCTAAAACACACAATCAACCTTTCAGTAGAGCTCAATATTCATGACAGCTCTGGGCGGTTGCTTATGAAGTTATGCTGGTCAATTTTCAGATACTATACACTGCAACAATATCTTCTTGCATTATTGCTTTTGTTTGTAGTTTCAAGTCAGATCAGAATCATACTCATATATGCCTCTTTTCTCTTACACATTTCTTACTTTCTCACGTGATTTGTCTTTTGCTTTCCACACCTTTCTTCATTTTCATTTTATTTAACATTATAACATACTGGTATTTACTTAGTTTGGAAGCTATAACGTTAACACTTGAACAATACTAGATATACAACTCGTTTTTAGTAATTATAATTGTTCCAAAACATATTCTCCATCCATTTGATTTAGTTAAGAATGGTTTAAATTAGTTCAGAGGTTGAAAATTTTAAATTTTCACTTTTGGTGCTTGAATATTAAAAAAAGAGTGTGATAAATAAGAAAAGAGTGAATGAATTAGTTTGATATGAACATAGTGTTGGAGAGGGAAAAAAAAAGATCAACTCATTGACTTATATTGATTATTCACCATAGAAACTTGAGTTTAGTGATGAATTATTTTCTCGTATACCAATATTACTTCTACTAAAATTAACTTTCTAACACCGACATGCTATGATTTCATCAACAAATGCTTCTTTTTAATTATTTTTCTAATTAAACCGTAGAGTATATATGCTACACTTTTCAACAAATGTGCACTTTAGCCTTTGTTTTCTTTTACTAATCCTCAAAATTAGTACTAATTTGTGCTATACAGACAAGAGTGAGGTGTCAAACTTTTTCTTTATATGAGCACTGTAGTGAGAAAGCTTAGTAAATAAATAAAGTATTTTTATATATATTTTAATCCTCATGACTTTCACAACCACAGCAAACCCAATCTCTACTAGCTTCCAAGTCTAAAAGTACTTTAATCATTTAATCTTTAATCATTCACCCATCTTTTTTGTTTTGACAAATTTTTGGATCAAACACTCCTTTCTGAAACATTAACTAATTTGAGATAGTATGCGATTTTGATGATTAGAGATTAATGAAACTGTATTGCTATATGCAGCAAAGTTTCTGGGAGTGAAGACTCCAATTGCATATAGATGGTGGACGAGACTTGGAGTCAAACACTTGAAAAACGGCATGAACTTCGCCTATGGAGGTTCTGGTGTCTTTGAAACCTTGGCAGCATATCCAAACATGACTAACCAAATTGGCTTCTTTAAACAGTTCATAAATGACTCCCTGTACACCCCGGCAGACATCCAATACTCCGCGGCCCTTGTCACGCTTTCTGGAAATGACTACAGTGCTTACATGCTTAGAAACGGCCCTGCCTCTACTCAAGTAAGAACTAAGAACATATGTTTACATACATTCAATGTGATTGATATGCATATATGGCTATATATATCTATATATAACTCAAACATTACTAGTTTACTCTCTAGGTGAACAACAAAAATTGGGTCACATATTGAGTAAAATGACAAACAAGTGTCACAATTAGATTTATTTGAATCTTTTGTACCTACCAATTGTCATTACCCAAATTAAAAGGTTAAACTGATAACTGACATAGCTAAACTAGCACATCAAGTGTTATAGGATGGATGGTTGTGGAAATGAGACACTATGTTTGTTGAGTCCAAAGAACAAACTTTGTAATAAGCTGCCCAACCCGAAAGCTCAAACTGATAGATAGCGTGACTCAATTAGCATATTAAGCAGTAGTCTTAGTCCTTGTGTATTATAGTAATGTAAGATTGTATTTGAAATCACTAATGTTTGTTTAGTTGATCCATATTGTCATTACAGGATTGGCAGTCTTTTATTTCAAGTGTCGTGAATCAGTTGGCAGTGAACTTGGAACTCATTGGTGGGTTGGGAGTGAAAAAAATAGCAGTGGCAGGTCTTCAACCCTTGGGATGTCTTCCTCCTTTCACTGCCTCATCTCCTAATCAGCAATGCAACGAAACGCTCAACTCCCTTGTCGGCTTCCACAACCTCCTCTTACAGCAAGCAGTGGCTAAGCTTAACAATGAAACCAAAGACTCCACCTTCATCATTCTTGATCTCTACACCTCCTTCATGTCTGCTTTCAACAGCACTGCCTCAGGTAGCTCATTACTATCTCTACTTTTCCTCATTTTTTGTCTAATGTTTCAAACCAAAATTTATGGAGCTTCCAAGGTTTGTGTCCTAAATGATGTTAGTCTACAATTGTGTAACAGTGTAAGATGTTATATTTTTAGTCTAAAATATACGTACCTCTGTATTTACTGTTAATCTATAAAATGTACATATTGAAAGTTACGAACATGACAAAATGTTGTCCGTCAGTTAATATTAACCCAATCCGACCCGATAAACTTTCAGGTTGGATTGGGCGAATGCACACGAGTTTGCACAACTTTGTGTTGTGAATCCCGACCCAATATGTGCCCCGAAACACTAACCAAACTGTCCTGAAACCCAAATTTACAAACTTTAGTTTACATTATGTGTACGTCTATATTAATTATAACATGATCACTTTTGATTGATAATGCCTTGATGTACAAGGTTTTTAGCATGTTTACTTATATTGTACAATGTCTACTTTTATGTTAATTTACTACCTGTCCAATATTTGTCTGTAACATTTTATGTTAGTCCATAATATGTTCACTTTAATGTTAACACATGTCATTTAACAACTTTTTCGACATTCCGAAAATGTGTTGCACTAGCGTTGACAATGCCTTGATGGTAACAGGTGGTTCTAAGTTCGAGAATCTATCGAAGCCTTGCTGTGCAGGAACAAGCGCGTTAGATTATTGCGGGAGCGTGGACGAGAATGGAGTGAAGAAATACACAGTTTGTGAGAAGCCGGAATCTGCATTCTTCTGGGACAATTCTCATCCGACGCAGGAGGGATGGACTGCCGTTTACTCGGCTCTGCAAACCACTCTTCACCAGCTCATCTACTAGCTGAGCTTAGTTATTCATGTTATGTGTATCAGTATTGTAACTACTAATGATAGTAATTGTAACTTTATCAGGACCATCCCAATCTGTAGTGTTTTCACTCTCTTTCTCTAATTGTGATCTGTATCTCTATTCTTGGTTTGCTCAGTTCATTCTGTTTTTGTGTAGTATGGTTAATATGTATCAGTATCAATAAAAGTATGTGTTTCATTGATGTGTTGAATTCAATTTCACTTCACTCATTGGATTTGTAAAAGATAGTGGAACATTTTGAATATTTTTATCAACTTTGTTTGAAGATATTATATTAATTGCTCTCAAACATTTTGACCATCAAACACGTGACTCGTGAGTCAACAAATAAAAAGTTGTTTACTTAATGTAAAAAGTTTGGATTTCGTTAAATTTTGTTTGGTGGTTTAATGTAAAATATATTAAATAATTATTTTATTCAATTTTTTTTTTATAACGTGGCGGTCAAACTCGATTAAATGACGGGCACTTGTGTCGGGATCAATTTTGAGTTATATTTGAGGTTAAAATATGTTCATTGGCCAAATTATAGTTTTTATTGTGTTAAAAAAAAGAAAAATCGGTTCTAAAGGGCTTTCTAGTAAATTAGACGGGCAAATAACGACGAAGTACTTAAATGACTAAATTGTCCCCCGTTTTGGCGCGCAACAGGGTTTTTCAGTTACAAAGGGAACGAGTAGGAGAAGAGGGTATTGTCACAGAGAGCTGTTTCATCTTCCAGTCCAGCGTATGTGCACCTCAGGATTAGCTTCCGACTGTTTCTCAATCTAAATATCACAAAACGATTAGGTTTTGCTTTTTCTATATCCAAATTTCTCTGTAAATTCAAATTCTCTTTGATTTAGGGTTTTCGTATTCATCATCATCACTCCCACACAGTTAGTCTTGATTCAGTCGTGGGAATGATAATTTGAACCCGAATCAGGCAACCCACCACCAACTATGCCTTGATTTCTTGTTTGTTTACCTGGAAAATTGAAAGTTTCTGTTACTGAAACACTTCAAGTTATAGAAACAAACAATGAGGGCCAAGAGAAAATCTGGTGCAGCCGCGGAGGAAGTGATTTCTAGCAGTGAGGATAGCAATTGCTCAGGGATTAGGGTTTCAATTTTTGATTATTGTGTTGAGAATTATTTTAGGGCAATGGACACTGTTGGGAGACTCTGTGGAGAGTCAGAGAGTGACCTCACTCAAGACAGTGAGGTTGAGCGCTTATCCTCAACGGTCACTTTTTTGAGGTATGTGTTTTTAATGTTTAATGTCTTAGTTTTGGTTATGTTAATGTATTGACTTTTGAGATTTTTGTGAATTGTTTTAGCTTCGCGGCTTCCGTGTTGCTCACGGCTCAACTTCTATTATTGATCACTGATAACGGTTGAATACATTTAATTAAACTAGTTTCTTAATGTGCCAAGACCGAGCTGCTCATAAGTGGCAAATTTCGAACAACATTCTTAATTCAGTATGCGCTAACCCATCCAGCTGTAATATATCCACATGATCTTTAAAAAGTGGCCCGAGTGTGTTATTGAAGCTTTGTGTTATTTCTTGGGGTAGAGCCTCGAGTTAAACTGTTCTATTTGTGACATGCTAGAATTCATGTAATTTATTGAAATTGAAGTTAGTTTGCAAAAAAAAAAAAAAAAAAAACTTCTATGGCATTGAACTCTGTGAGTGTATTCAGAAATGAGTGAAATGAACAGCTTCCCATGTGATTTGGTGTTATGATTTTGTTCAGAGAATGGAGGCATTTCAATTACAAACCAAAAGTTGTTAGGTTTGCGTATGAAGCAGATAGCGCTCAGGGAAGTGATGTTTTCAGCAGCATAAACTTACCTCAGTTTTCATCTGCAGCCGTTCCTAATGTATGCATTGAGTGGTTATCTTTTGAACTTGAAAATTATTTACTATTTGTTCATATTTTTATTTTTTCCTCACTTTCTAGTTTCTTTATTCTGCATCTACAAAATATGCATAACTCAGATATAATTGTATTTCATTTGTGGACAAGCAGACATAATCGTATTTTGAATTAATTAGCATTTTTTTAATGTTGTTTTGCATATTGATGCAGAAACAACAATATGCGGGCACCACACCTCTAGAATCCAGGTATTTTCATGGAATTTAGTTTCAATTGATATGTGTTAAGATTTCTGGCCATGTTTTTTTTTGGAATGTCGACAAATTTGACATGATTAGGTTGACTTACTCATTGAGCAGTATGTGAGAATGGTAGGATGCATAGTGCATAGTAAACATAAACCCACAAATGGTAGTTGCTCTGGAATCCTAATAGAAATATAGTCTGATTTGTTTAGTTTGTTGAAGCTTGCTTTCCTTTCTGTTGTGCGTTGATTGTTAATTACATGTGCAACCGCCTTGCATTTGTTTAAACACTTTTTAATAATTTAAAGAATTCTTATGTGTCACTGCTTAGGCATATGCGTGGTCATAACTGAAATAGATGAATGGTATACCCCTACCCCTTTTTTCTTGTTGCAAAAGATGTTCTTGCAGATTGGTTGAGTGTTTGGATATATTAGAAACCCACCACATATATACTCTCTTGTAAATCACAATAGTATTGTATTCTCATCAATTTCTTTGATATATATGTTTTCAAATGTCTCTCATGATCTTTTGCAGCAAAGACTTTGTGTTGTGCACGGGAGGGCCTGTTTGGGCATTGGATTGGTGTCCAAGAGTTCGTGGGAGGTCTGACAATCATATCAAATGTGAGGTATTGTTTTTTCTAGAGCTATCACCTTTGTGTTTTGAAAATTTAACCTTCATGCATCTTTGAACGTTTCTAGCTGGCAGCCTATTTTTTAGGATTATTTTTGAAAATTTAATATCAGAGAGTAAATCATCATTGTTACCTCATTACCAAATCCTTGTTTTTATCCACTCGCTTGTTAATTTTTTCACCCCCATATTATTAAATAGTACCACACAAATGCAAAGTTACCTTTGTCGAATTTTTAGTTGGCATAAAGTAAAAACTATATTTCATATTTAAATGAAAGTGCTCTACTATGACATTTGAACTTGTGTGTACATATTTGAAATTAGAACTTTGAGACGATTCGTTTGTAATGGTCTCTGTTGTTTTAACTTTTCAGTTCATTGCTGTTGCTGCTCATCCCCCTGATTCTTCATATCACAAGATGGGAGCCCCACTTATTGGCAGAGGTGTTGTGCAGATATGGTGTGTTCTAAATGTTTCTGGTAATGAAGATGAGGTGCCTCTTGCACCTGAAAAACGGAAGAAACCCAGAGGGAGACCAAGGAAGCAAATATGTGGGTCTACAGATGATGTGTATTCTGACAACCAATTGGCAGTGTTACAACCAATGAGTGATTCTTTGAATATAAATGTAACAGAGATGCTTTCACCATTGAGTAAAGAACTCATGAAGAAGAAGTTAATTGAACAAAAGAAACCAAGAGGGCGGCCTAGAAAGAAGCAAATAAATGAATATGTGGATGATATCGGTTCCAATAATCAATTGGTAGTACTGCAGCCACTAGGTGAATCTTCAGATGTCTGTGCAAACAAGCCTGAGGTGCCTCCAACAGAAGAAGTCATGAAGAACGAATTAATAGAACCAAATAAGCCAGACATACTTGGCAAGAAGTCAATGAATGAAGCTTTGGATAATGTTGATAGCAATGACCAATTTGATCAAGTTACTGCCATCCAAACCCCAGCAGATCACACTGAATTGCTTGCCATAGAAGAAACTGGGAATGAAAATGAAGGTGTTGTATCAGTAAACCATGGTATAAAACATAAAGGTCATAGCAAGATAGAGTCTGCCTGCAATTCAACTCTTAAAACTTATGTACGGAAGAAATTTAGAAGTACAACAAAAGCACAGCGCCATGCTAATGGCTTGTTGCTTCCATTTTTGACACAAGGTGAGTGCATTGAATCTCCCGTTATGAATCTTAAGGAAGAAAATGCTAACGAAGAGGAGGATCCTGCGTCATGTAATATTCCTTCAAATAAGAGTTCTGAAGATGTAAGTTTGGCTAGTAGTTGTATTCCAAAGGATGTTGCATTGCCAAAACTAGTATTATGCCTAGCTCATAATGGGAAAGTTGCATGGGATGTGAAATGGAGGCCTTCTAATGTATGTGATGCTGAATGCAAGCATCAGATGGGATATCTTGCTGTCTTGCTAGGAAATGGGACTTTGGAAGTGTAAGATATCTAAGTCAGTTGCTTTCTTAGATATCTATCTTAAATGTATCTGTTCAAATTTTGCATATCTTCCTGTACTTATTGTATATAGAATAAGTTTGTGGTGTACACCACCCTCATTTGTCTCATTTGCACTGTTTTTAGATCACTTACTGTTCCACACAATAGTTATTTCTATTACACTTTGTGCCTCTTTGTTACTATCTGCTATCAATAGCAGTTTTTTTGCTAATGTTGTCATAATCCCATAATGGAATGCAGTTGGGAGGTCCCGCTTCCTCGCGCAATTAAAGCCCTTTATTCTTCTTCGCAATTGGAGGGTACTGATCCCCGCTTTGTAAAACTGAAGCCAGTTTTCAGATGCTCAAAGTTGAGATCTGGGGGCATGCAGAGGTAAGTTGTAAACACTTGCATTTTTGTCTGGTGGCATTTTATTTTTTAATTTGTTATTTTGTTTCGTTCATTTGGGAAATGTTTGGTTGTTGTTGTTGTTGTTGTTGACTTGTTGTTGTTGTTTTGTGTTACTAGCACTTTTTGTATGTGTTTGCACAGTGAGCTGCACATGACTATTTTGATTCATATGTTAAATTTTATTGACATAACCAAGATGTATTCCTTTGTCACTGTTTATGTAGCGAAAAGAGTTTACATATATATGGTATATATTTTTTTGGCCGGGGTAAATGTCTTGGATTACCTGTGCTTGAATTTGAGTGGAGATGGTGATGGTATTTTTTTCTCGGAGGAGGGGTAGGCACGACTGGTGCAATTGTGTATTGAGGACTGTTTGTTGGATAGATCTGCAATATATAAGTGAAATCTAGGGAACCCAAAAGAAAGCCTTGTCTCTTAGGTGCCAATCATTTTATCAGTCCTAGGTAAAACTCCTAGACATCCCTACACCAAGTTTCCCACAGCATAGTCCTTCTCAGCTGGCCACCGCTATCTTTGTAAATTTTACTTGTGCATTCCTGTTTTTCAATAATTGCTCATTTAGTGTTTACTGCTTTGTTTTACAGCATCCCTCTATCAGTGGAGTGGTCAACTTTGCCTCCTCATGATGTCTTACTGGCTGGATGCCATGATGGAACGGTAAATTCGGAATGACTCAGCATATTCCAACTTTGAATTTCTATATGTTAGAATTAACTCGCTAAGTCATTTTCATTACATTAGGTTGCTTTGTGGAAGTTCTCTACCACTGGTGTGTGTGAAGGTAATGGCAATACTCTTACTTTCAATTCTCTCTCTTTAGTAATGTCAGTGCATGGTTCGTGGAGAAAGAAAGATGTTGGAAGGGAGTAGATTGATTTTGACAACACTTTTATACTTGATTGCAGATGCGAGGCCTATCCTTCATTTTAGTGCAGATACAGTTCCTATAAGGGCAGTGGCCTGGGCCCCAGCAGAAAGGTAGGTGTATTGAGAGGCTCTTTGGTCCTTTTCTTGTCATTTTGCTCTTCATCAGTTTCGGTCAGTGATTTGGTGATGGTGATGCTTTACCTCGCAAATTTTTTTTCCAAAGATTGGAAATGATATCACTTCTTCAAGAGTGTCAAAAAAAATCTCTTGATAAGTTATAACCCAAACTTCGGTTGCATTTGATTACATTTATATCTCCATCATTAAATGGAGTATGGATCCATCAAAGTCTTCATAGTCTTCTCTTCTTATGCTTAGATATTTCTTTTCTTTCTCATCTTTTCACTCAACAATATTCACTCTGTAGAAATTCCAACCTTAGGGTTTCAAAGCATAATTAACCTTGTCTATCTCAACTCCATGAATATTAAGTTGTGAAGAAAGAAAAGAAGTGTGTGGCCTTTTCTATTATTTTGGATGATAAATATTATTGATGATCATTTTTTTAAAAGAGCTGTAGGTTGGAGAGTTTATAACCTTTTTAGCAATCCATCAAATCCAACATCAATCTGCTTTTAAGGATTTTGTTAATGGGATCAAAAGCATTGCGATTAGATGCAGAGGTGTGTTGCGAAACACCAGAAAGTATTTATCTTGAAGATGTTTTTGTAGAGAATATGAAATGCCACTGCTAATTTGACGTAAAATAGAAGCCTTTTAAATAGGGCATTACTAGAGTTGACTCATAAACAGAAAAGGAAATAGCCTAGGTCAATTTTAAGATTTAATCTATGGAACTAATTCATAATAAGTCATACATAAACTAATCCCATATATTATGGGATTCTAAATATCTCATTAGTTTTCTTAGAAAGTTGTCTGTGGCTATGTTACTCTCACCAGGTAGCGATCTCCGTTCCAGAACTTTTCGTTCCGAACTAACGATCCGAACGGAAAAATTGTGTTCTCACTTGAAGAAAATATTATATATAAAAACTAACTTATTTTTCCAGTAAAATATCCATATGCATGAGAAAACAGAGTTTGTTATGGATCAAAGAATTTATGGAATTTGAAATTTGGATTTAATTATGTTATTACTAAATGTTTTATGTTGATTATTTTATCTCATAAAATTTATTTTACTAAATAAATATTTCACGTTTCGAACAAACGTTTTGAAGAAGCCCACTCCTAACGTTCCAAACTCTAAAATACTAACGTTCCGAGTTCCCGTTTCCATTCCACGTACCGAAACGTTCTGCGTTCCAGGTAACTTACTCTGTGGAAGGTGCCCTCTACAGGCAAAATATATCCTCTAAAGACTGGAACATGGTTGCAATGCAAGTTTTGCAACCATTCTTTTTTGCCGGACATGGATCACAATTTATTATGCACTGCTTGGCAACGTTATTTGTTATTAAGGGCTAAATACTGTCCATTAGCTTTTGTTTAATAATGATATCTTAGTTAACTAATATATATAACATCTTTTCTTTATGGTTTTCAGTGATCCAGAGAGTGCAAATATAATAGCCACAGGTGGACATGGCGGCTTAAAATTTTGGGACATACGGTGAGTATAATTCTTTGTTTCTCTTCCTATTCTCTCAAGCTACCTTGTCTTACACATGCATAGTTGTTTCATCATTGGTGTATGTACGACATCAAGAAAGAATGTCTTACAGTGTTGATAATGTTAGCTGGAAGTTTGATGGCCATGGAAACGTCAAAACTAGTGTCCCCTATTTGCACATTTTGCGACAAATGTTCAATGAAATTTAAATTTACTTTTATTTGGTTATACAGTTATACTTGTAGTGCAGAGTAATCTCGCATAGTGTTAAGAGTGGAAAATAATAATTGAGCCTTCAACTGCTTGAGTTTTTAGTTTCTTTTATCAGCAAAGTAATTTATTCCAAGTGCTTCCTAAGAGGGAAAATACGAAAAGAGTACACTATAGTTTGAGATTTTAGTTGAGTTGACCATCTACATGGTAAGTATAAGGCAAAAGGAAAGTCTTGTGCATGGACTAGCTCAAAGAGGGGGCCGTGTTAAGAGTATAAAATAATAAGTGGGCCTTCAACTATTGGCTTGAGATATTAGTTGAGTTTGTCTTTTACACATAGTTTCCTTTATTTCCATGAATAGATATTTCATAATGGAATATTAGTCTGCTAACTTAGCACTGTGATATTTTCATGCCTAAGTTAAGAGCTTTTGATTTACCTTCTGTTTGCAGTGATCCATATCGTCCATTGTGGGATTTCCACTCGGTGCCAAAGGTTATATATAGCATGGATTGGGTTATAGATCCAAGGTACTGGTATTCCAGTACTATCTTACTGGTTTCCCAATCCCCAGTCTCCTGGTAAGCTAGTACTGTTCTTTTTTAATCTTACCATTGAGGTATTTATTGTTTGTTTTCAGATGTGTTATTTTATCCTTTGATGATGGAGCACTTAGATTCCTTAGCTTGGTGTCTTCTGCATATGATGGCCCTGTGACCGGAGATTCTTCCGGTGGTACAAAGCATCCAGGGCTTCACACATACAATTATTCATCATTTGCTATTTGGAGTGTCCAAGTGTCACGACTAACAGGTATTTTCTCGACTATACCATGCTTATTATATTTGATACGATTAGTATACTGTTTATACTGTCTGTGTTTGTCATGAACTGATTGGTTGCTCAAATTTCTCTCGTTAATCTTTTTTTCATTCTCTGTTGTCTGTTCTTATCACTATTGTAGCATTTGGACTTTGGATTATTTTTTTTTTTTTGGAATGGAGATGGTAATCAAGAATCTCATTCCCATTTCCAAAGTCATTTTCATGAACACAAAGTCTTTATCCAAATATGAAGGATGAAAATCACATCTCCATTCCCATTCTTGATTCTCATTCCTGAACAAGAATTATAATCCAAACACTATTAGTGTTAAATTAAAAGTGTACGTTTGACATCACTACATCAGTGTCTCATGACTGATTTCTTTTATTTTTCTTGTTAACTGGTGAGTGATGCTAGGGTGACTGGTTGCATATACCCGGTATATTGCTTGGCGTTTCTTTGTGGGATATTTAATGAAACATTGAAGAGAAATTGTTTTAACACACAACCTGTTGTGATCCAGATATTATAGAAATTTTCGTACTGCTTTTTATGTTGTAGATTTTATCATATTCAATCATCTACTAATTAAATGATGGTATCATAGGCATGGTTGCATATTGCAGTGAAGATGGTACTGTGGCCTGTTTTCAGGTGAACTTGCTTTTCCTTTGATTTCACCAGTCACTCTAGAATTTTGTTCTCTATTTATTTTCATGAATTTATTATTTTACTTTCCAATGAGAGATTTGTGATCCTTTGAGTGCTTTAGCAATTTCAATTTTATTAGATGAGCTATAAAATGAAAATTGGGACAGTGTCCAAGTTTCCTGACCAGCTAACTAGCTATAGCTGCACATACGCAATAACATTCCTTTTGTGTGCTTTTTGCCTGACCCGTTTTCTGTATAATCAGCTTACAACCAAAGCTGTGGAGAAAGGTTCTTCGCGATATCGTGCCACACGCTTTCTTTGTGGATCAGTAACTGAGGAGGAATCTGCTCTTATAATCAACACTCCCATGCCGTATACTCCTTTACAATTGAAGACATCCCTCAATGGATCAGGTGATAATAAGTCAAAAGAGCAAACTTCAGGCAATCAAAATCTCAGTGAGTTTTGGCAAAATCCTTCCATACATTTTATTGTATCACGCCTTATAATCTTTCCCCATCCATCTATTGCCACACCCCAAAAATTAGCCCAATGGGCGGCTCTTTTACCATAACCCTCCCCCATTCAATGAAACTCAAACTCACGATCTCTCGTAAGTGTGTCTTGAACCACTGAGAGTCATGCCTATGAGACTGGAATAAGGTAAGCCTAATAGGAGAGCCCAACTCAAAAGACTAGTATGATAGGTGTGAGAGTCAACTCAAAAGACTAGTTTGATAGGTGGGAGAACTCATGGACTTTTATCCACTGTGGGAACAAGTTAAGCCTAATGGGAGAGTCATACTCAAAATACTAGTCTGATAGGTGGGAGAACCCATGAACTTTTATTCGATGAGGGATTCTTACTATTGCACCTCACTTTAAAACTGGCATCTGCTGCGGATCCACTCTGGGAGGCCTACTCTTGGCTCACGCAGATCCATCAAGGTCTCCCCTTCCGCTTTGGCGGGCTCTCAATGAAAGTACCAATCGAACAACTTAAGCCCAATAGAAGAGCCCAACTAGTATAATAGGTGAGAGAACCCATGGACTTAAGAAGTCCTTTGGTTATATTTTTCTGACGTGGGATTCATACCAGAGAAATGCTTAAATCGGGTTGCTCTGAGATTCATGTTCATGATATTTGACAAAGTTTTATGCTGGCATTCTTCCGTTCCTTTATTTCGGTCTTGAAGCACATTACAACAAATTCACTATCCCGTTTGTTTGTAGCACTTTGCTGTGTAGATGATCCAAGTACGGAAGTCAGATACAAGGAAACAACAGCGGTTAGTAAGAGCAAAATAACATCAAAATCCAGGAGTAAGGGAAGACCAAAAGATGATGAAGCATTGGTTTGCCGAGGAGATGAAGAGCCGGCCAATGAAGAGGATGGAACACGGGAAGATTCTGGAAAGGACTTCAACGCTTTTCCTCCCAAAGCTGTGGCAATGCACCGAGTGAGATGGAACATGAACGAGGGCAGCGAGAGATGGTTGTGCTTTGGCGGAGCAGCTGGAGTTGTAAGATGCCGAGAGATCGCCATAGCCAATGTTGCTGCTAAGAAAGCGAATTGGAAGCTATGAAATGCTCTGCTTTCATGATCATAGCTTTGCTTTGCTAGTGTTGTTATTTTCTTGGGTCTCTATTTATTGAGTGAATGTAACATGTTATGAAAGATATTAACAACCTGGTAAAGCTGGGTCATTTCGTTAGACAAGCAGACCATTGTGCTGACAATATAGTTTTATTTAGTTACTCAGAATCTTCATATGCGTTCTTTTACTCTCTGTGATACTTAACCTGCAAAACAAGACTTTTCACAATTGTAACTCTTTTTGCGCTTAACTCAACCTTTTGTCACTACTCAGTATTTTCACTTTGAATATAGTATTCCGAACTTATATTTTCACTATTTATATCGGTCTATTGTGACAAAATATTTTTTCATTTTTATAAATGCTATTTTGCCTCTTTGTTGATGGGCCTAATTTTTAATCTCAACTCCTCTTCTCACCATAGCCTTTGGCATTCTGAGTATAGAGCTGATAATTTTAACATGAACATGCAGACACTTGAATTCTGATCCGACCAACTTTTAGGTTTGACAATATTTTTCTTGTAAAATTTTAGGTCGTATTGAAAATTTCACACGAATTAACACTCCTAAAAAGTGAAGTCTGGTCTGCAACCTTATTGAATTCGAAGCCTTACTATTCGAATTTGTACCAATGGGGAAAACTCTTATTCTAACTGCCAGTTTAACTAAAAGGGCTATACCAAATATAACCACTCAACCATCTCTAAAAAAACATTTTAACTGCCAAATTTAACTGCTCCTACTATAACTAATTTTCAGAGAGTGCAGTGAGCAAATGTATTGCCAAAAATCTAGCAAGTTTCACTTGAGTGATTGATGATCCAAAATTATTGCCACTAAAAGCTCATCAAAATCCTCACTACTCTATTGTCTGGTTTTCGTTGAACGCATTTTGTGGAGAGGAGAGCACGCCGTGTCACTCTGTTTTTCCTCTGCTCTCAAAACTCACACTCACACACACATTTTTTCTTTCATTTTCCTATCTTTCTGTCTATACATATATCCCTCTTTTTGTCACTATGTCTTCACTTGAGACAAACAATTAGAATTTCTAATTCCAGCCCAAACAAATAATAATAGTAATAAACAAAAAAAAATCCAGATTAAGACATGATCAATACTGTCATGTCTCAAAATCTACTATTGATTCTCTTGTGTCTCTGCTTTGCAGCTTCATTGACTCATGCCTCAAATGATCACCAAAGAAAGGTACTTTATATATGTGTTTTGATTATTCAATAATTACATGTTAATTAATTAATTAATTAATTATATTTTTGATGATGAACATTAATATTTATGCAAAATAGACATACATTGTGTACATGGGAGAGTTGTCAGAATCCAAACCCTCAAGCTCTGTTTTGGATGATCACCACTATCTGCTTTTG
The DNA here is from genome assembly GCA_036897665.1 of Pelargonium citronellum. Classification (NCBI taxonomy): domain Eukaryota; kingdom Viridiplantae; phylum Streptophyta; class Magnoliopsida; order Geraniales; family Geraniaceae; genus Pelargonium; species Pelargonium citronellum. Next base: position 27,152 of record JAYMSZ010000115.1, read on the forward strand.
TCTGCAATTGGAGAGTGAGTGATTAATCAATATTCTCATAAATTTGGTTTGTTGTAAATTAATTATCTAATTTTCTTCCATTACTACAGTGAGAGAGTAGCCAGAAAATCCAAAATACACAGTTATGGAAAGAGCTTTAATGCCTTTGCAGCCAGGCTATTGCCCCACGAAGCCACTAGATTAATGGGTAAGTTTTTTGTGTTAATTAATTGTGTTGATTAATTATAATTATAAGTACTAATTAATGAATTGAGTGTTTGAATTTGCAGATAGAGAAAATGTTGTATCTGTATTTGAGAGCACCACTAGGGAACTTCACACAACAAGATCATGGTCTTTTCTAGGAATGCCTCCTATTGATTCTCATTATCATCATCATCTCCAAACATCCAAAAGAAAACCCAATGCTGAGAGTGATCTTATCATTGGGATGTTAGATACAGGTAAGTTTGATAATATTTCAAAATAATAATAATAAGTTAATGGATTGAAAGTCAATATCTACTATTTAACATTCATATTGTCGTGAATGAATCTGTGAGCACAAAACGTTCGCACGAATATATTTAACGTGTCTTGGTTGAGTTTCAGCTAAAGAGTTATGAGTTGAGACTCAGTCAAGTCAATGAGAAGATGTCACTTCACGATTAAACATTCATATTTATCCCATCAAATCTAATTACAAGAAGATGTCACCTCACAATTTAACACTTATACTCGTTAAAATAAATTTGTGAGCAGAGAGCATCCCCCTAAATCTAAGAAACAATAATCTTAACCAAGTATTATGAATTGAGAGTCGGGCAAAACAATATTGGAGATGTTTCGTCACAGTTGAACACACACTCACTTTAATGAATATGAGAATGTGAAGTGTCCGCTTAAATCTATTTTCTTTGTCTTAGAAGAGTCTCAACCTATAACTCTGATCCATGCAAAAACCGTTTGCTCTATTTTCTTATATTAATATGTTTTTTTTTTGTAGGAATTTATATAGATGCACCAAGTTTCAATGATAAAGGTTTTGAACCTCCTCCAACTAAATGGAAGGGTTCTTGTGCCAAAGCCGTCAACTTCACTGGCTGTAACAAGTCTCTATCTCTCTTCCTCCACCTCCACCTCCACCTCCATTACATTTTACGCATACGCATGCATGCACAGATACATCATTAATTAGGGCACCACAAACAATAACAACATGTCATTTCAACAAATTAGTCTCTCCATCTCAAATCAAAGCATGTTTGGTAGATTTCTACTCAATCTTCTTCGGACTCAGAATATTTAACTAGGATCGGTTCATTCGATCCCACTTTAATTTGAATCGTTAATAATTGATTTGGTCCGGTTTTTAGACCGTTTCTAATCGATTTAGTCTTCGATCAATCTCTTAAAAAATGGGGCCCGATCTCTAGTTTGTTCATGAACCGATATCAAGCACTATTGGTCAATCCAAATTATATCTAATTGGTAAAATCCTTCCCTAAATCATCCGTTTGGTCCTATTAGCTAACTAATTTTTTATCAACCACTAAGGGTGGCACAGTTGGTTATTCTAGTTGTGCGAATAGGATGAGGTCTCAGGATCGATCCTCACTCAATACATCTTTGATGGTGGTGGTGTAAGATACCACTTTGGTGCAATAAAGGCTCAAAAACCTTAAGCTAGAGTTAAGATGCTATAATCAAATTTGTTTAGTATAAAATAATATATTAATAGATAAGACATAACAATTTTTGAAAAGAAAAAAGACGTGTCACGTTAAATTTAGACCTTATACATTTTCTTTTTTTATCTCTCACATGTATATGGGGAAGGGAACACTTATTTCGTGACAGATTCACAAAAAGCATATACTAAGTACTCATTTGAGAACACAGTACTCAAAACAAACACACACCAACTATTCATGTTAATATTCCAAAATTTGCAGCAAGGTGATAGGAGCCAAAGCCTTCAAACTGGACAAGAAAGATCCCGACGACGCGGACAAATCTC
>JAYMSZ010000116.1:0-29135 GCA_036897665.1 Pelargonium citronellum
TGGAACGAAAGTGAACGTAAGGGGTACGAGATAACGACTTCGTCAACATGTCAGCAAGTTGGTCGGTGGTAGATATGTGCAAAACCTGCACTGTGCCAGCAAGAACTCGTTCACGAACGAAATGATAATCTAACGAAAGATGTTTCATGCGAGAGTGAAACACGGGGTTGGCACACACATAAGTTGCAGACCTATTGTCACAATGAATGACCGAAGGTGAGGATAGAGGATGACCCAATTCATGTAGTAAATTTGCAACCCAATCAAGTTCAGATGTGGTGTTAGCAATAGCTCTATACTCGGCCTCAGTGGAAGAGCGAGACACGGAGCGTTGTTTAACTGATTTCCAAGAAACAACATTACCACCTATGTAGACAATGTAAGCCGTTGTAGACGTACCATTTTCCAAGTTGCCTCCCCAATCGGCATCACTAAAGGCATTGATAGTGATTGTGCTACCTCTTTTTAAATGGAGGCCATGGAACATGGTACCTTTGAGATACCGGAGCACCCTCTTAAGAGAAATCCAATGAGTTTGGGTTGGTGCATGCATGAATTGAGACAAACGATTTACCGAATAGGCAATGTCTGGCCTCGTAAAAGAAAGATATTGAAGTGCGCTGACCAATTGACGATACGGAGTTACGTCAATCTTGGGTGATCCATCCTCAAGTGTCAGAATGGTGGATTTGGAAAGAGGAGTAGAGACCTCTTTAGCTCCATCCATTGAAAACCGTTGAAGAATATCCCAAATATATTTATGTTGGCTGAGAAATAAACCCATTGAAGTGGGTATGACCTCTACACCAAGAAAATAGTTTAGGGAACCAAGGTCTTTGAGAGAAAACCGAGTTGCTAGACGAGAGGTAAAATCAGCCAGAAAATCAGGGTTGTTCCCCGTGAGAATAAGATCATCCACATAGATTAACATATACGCCATCACGTCATTGCTCCAAAAAATGAATAAAGAAGAGTCCGCAATAGAATTTTTGAAGCCACTTTGGAGAAGAAAGCCACTGAGTTCTTGAAACCATGCTCGCGGGGCTTGTTTCAACCCATAAATATTCACCTTTTGGAGTTTACAAACATGGTGAGGAAATTCTTCATTGATGAATCCAGGAGGTTGAACCATATATACCTCATCTTGGACAGACCCTTGAAGAAACACATTATTGACATCGAGTTGTTTTAAAGGCCACCAATGAAGCAACGCCAAACACAAAACAACACGAATAGTGGTAGGCTTTATGACGGGACTGAATGTCTCTTTGTAATCGAGACCGGGTCGTTGATGAAAACCTTTCGCTACTATTCGAGCCTTATAATGATCAATGGACCCATCAGCTTTTCGTTTAATCTGAAAAACCCATTTACAACCAACCGGATTCTGAAAAGGGTGTGAAGGAACAAGATCCCAAGTATTTTTTTTAGCATGGCATTGAATTCAGCCGACATATATAGCAGCACGTCATTGTGGATCCTTAGAAGCTTGAGACACACAAGTTGGTTCAACAGAATCAGGCATAGGATGTTTGGTGGCAGTACAAGCAAATTGTGATGGTCGTTTGATAGGAACATTGTTCCAAAGACGAGTGACAATTTGGTGAGGAGGTGAAGACGGTGGACTAGTTGTGGGTGGAGACTCAAGTGGAAGTGCGAGAGGAGATGATGATGGCGAATGTGGTGGAGAAGCACATGATGAAAGTATCCCTTGAGAAGTTGCTACTGATGACGGGGGAGGAGAGTGATGTGCATTGAGTCGTTGTTGTATGGACTCGGAAGGTGAATGAAGCGGGACAAGAGGAGCCTGTGAAAAAGCTGAGGAAAACCACCAAAATGAAGAGACGCGTTAGTCCAATTGTCAAAAGATGATGAATCAAAATGAATGGGTGAATTATTAGATGCAAAAGGAAAGACAGATTCAACAAATTGAACATGTCGAGAAATAAACAATTTCTTTGTTTTAGAGTTCCAACACTTATAACCACTTTGAGATGTAGAGTAGCCAAGAAATACACATGCTTGAGACCTTGGCTGGAGTTTGTGAGAATTAAGTGGTCCTAACCAAGGATAACATAAACACCCAAACACACGAAATTTGTCATAATTAGGTGAGTTGCCAAATAGAGTTTGGATAGGACTTTGCATATTTAAAAGAGGTGTTGGCATGCGATTGATGAGATACACAACAGCATGAAAAGCATAAGACCAAAATTGTAAAGGCAATGAGGCAGTATGTAACAAAGTTAAGCCTGTTTCAACAATATGTCTGTGTCTCCGTTCAGCAGTTCCATTATGTTCGGGTGTGTAAGGAGGAGTAGTGAAATGAGAAATGCCAAAGGTACTGAAATAAGATGCAAGTTTGGTATACTCACCGCCATTATCAGAATAAATGCAAATGATGGATCGTTGAAAGAACCGCTCCACCACAGCTTTGAACTTTGGAAACAAAAGTGATACTTCTGACTTTCTTTTCATCGGATAATACCACACATATTTTGTAAAATGATCAACAAATATGAGATAGTATCTAAAACCATCCAATGATACTATAGGCGATGGACCCCAAACATCAGTATAGAGTAAATCTAAAGGTTGAGAACTGACTAAAGACTGTGTACCAAAAGGCAATTTATGACTCTTGTTGCTCAAGCAGGAATCACAATAAAAATTATTATTGAGACTGACATTAGAATGAAGACCAAACTTATGTAAAATAGAAGAAAAAATTTGACGAGATGGATAGCCTAAACGACGATGCCTTAAATCAGCATCAATCTTTATTAAAGCAAAAACAACAGGATTAGAGACCAGTAGGTGGAAGGTAGCTCATACACATCACCTTTATTCTCCCATTTGACCAGCGGAAACCCCGTTCGGAGATCCTTAACAACCAAATACCATGGAAAAAATTCAACAGAAACATTATTAGTTCGACATAATTTAGCAACAGAAAACAAATTATGTTTGATGGAAGGAACACATAAAATCTCATCTAGTTTAAAAGAATGAGAACTAGAGTTGAGAGATGAGGACCCAATATGAGAAATTTGTAGACCTTTACCATCACCAACAAGAATTTCGTCTGAGCCACCATAATCTGTGTATAGGTTCAGGTTGTGCAGATCATTTGTGACATGATGAGAAGCTGCGGAATCAACAAGCCAATTTTTGTGGAGTATGCTTGGATGTTGTGGTCACATTGATAGAAGGCTTTGTGGCTTCTGTTGTTGCTTGTGAAAGAAACCAGTAAGTATTGGCTGCATGACCTCTGCGTTGACATATTTGACATGTCGGTTTTATACGAGGAGTGTTGTTGTGTTCACGACGATAGTTGGAAGAATAACCACGTGGTTGCTGCTCATGAAACGGACGGGCATGTGGTCGTTTCCAACTTCCATTGTTTTTGTTATTACCTCCATGAAATCGATTGTGTTTGCTAACAACATTAGCTGTGGGTATTATTGACTCAGAGGACTGATTGTCGGCTTGAAGAATTTCTTCATGATCAAGGAGTCTATCACGAAGTTCTTCAAATGTGATAGGATTTTCTCGCGCACGAATCGCCATTGTTGTTTCTCTATACTCTGAGCCAACGCCATTCATGATATGCAAATTTAAATCATCTTCAGAAATAATATGACCAGCCATCCGTAATCAAAAATGGAACGCATTACCTGGACATATTCTGTTATGGACTTACTGCCTTTTGTAGTACGTAAAAGGCGTTCCTTAAGTGATATGATTCTTGTGCGCAATCGATGTGCATATAATCACTCTAATTGAATCCATGCTTCTGCAGAGGTAGTGGTCGTGTTGATCAGCGGTAGGACTCCTTCTGAGCTGGATGCAATAATTGCATTGAACACAAGACTATCTTGAGGAATCCAAAAGGAATATGCCGGATTTACACCGGTGTCATTACCCAAGATTTTGGACGGGCATTTGTTGGAACCGTCGACAAAACCAAAGAGATCGTGGCCAGTAAGGGCGGTGGTCATTTGGAGTTTCCAAGTGGGATAATTATTTGGTGTAAGTTTGAGAGGAAATTGGGCAGCAGCATTGAGGTAAACCAATGATGGAGTTGATGATGTTTGAGAGTTTTCTGAGTTGGAATTGTTTGTCATTTTTTCGGATCGGTAGCTTGTTAAGCTGAAAAGACTCTGATACCATATAAAGATTTGATATTGATGGAACTTGATTTTATTGATAATAGGTTCAGCAATTTATAGAGATACAAAAGTGATTCAAAAGGCTAAATCATATCAGATATTGAACTTATTCAAAGTAACAACTTGGACTAAATCAAACTAGTTTTTGAAATAGTTTGAAATCTTGTTAAGATTAGAGCTTGATACTCTCTGTCTACATCTACGAGCTTGATAGAATAAATAAAACTCACGCTATCTAAAATCATAGAGCTGCCATTGATTATTGGGACCATGATCATTCATTAAAAGCATTTAGATTGTTTTTGGTTTTAAAGACATGAAGAGAAAAAATAACGTGGAATTTGAGTTTGAATAGACATAGCCTTATCTTCGGACCAAGCATTTATGTACGAATGGTGCAAAATGAAATGGAGTGATGGCTCTGTATGTGTCCACATTCATAGTTCACCCATCCCATATTACAAATTTAGTCGGACCAATCATTTGCAAATATATATCATGTCTGACAAAATAAACTTTAAAACGCAATTTTAAATTTATGAAATAATTCAGAGTTTTTTTTTTCTTGAACACAAATAATTCACAGAGTTAATTGAATTTTAATAAAATAAGCAATTTTAGTTAATTGTTTAAATTTGAGCTCAGAAATCCATACTCTTTAGGATGATATATGAACATTTATGAGTCAAATGAACAAATAACATAAGGACACATGACATCTAAACGTCATCTCAGCACCCACGAAAATCATATCCAGAGTCACGGTTATATTCTTAAAAGTTGTGATCCCGCGTCAGCACATCCTTCTTCCATAAGAGTATCCCCACATGTCCTTCATACTTAATCTCACCGAAACGTTACCATGTCGTGCCCCGCGTTTCTTGAAGGACGTGCATAAGCACTTGATCTCACCAAGCACCTGCGAGCGACACGTCTGAGAGGCTTAGAACTCAGGCATGCAAGTAAGCACCCAACGGACCCCATTTTGTACGGAATCTAGGGTTCTCTAGCCACGTTGTTGGTCTATAAATAGTAGAAGCCAAATATTGAAAGTCTGATAGATTGCTTCAACTCTCCTCTCTCTCTCTCTCTACTCTTAATTTGCAGAGTCTCTAAAGGCTTCCATGGTATCCACAAACGCTCGACCGTTGGCAAAATTTCCTTCCGACATTTGGGGAGATTACTTCACATCATTTTCTTTAACTGATTCGGTAATTACTATAATTATATGCATTTTTATATAAATGATTGATTCTGCAATATGGTATATACATGTTATTAAAACATCCATTATTTTGAGAGGTATAGAGTATATTAATCTAACACATGTTTCCAGGTTATTTATATAATTTCATAATTATACGTGCAGGAGTTCAATTCATATGCTAAACAAGCACTAGAGCTCAAGGAAAAGGTCATGGATATGTTGTTACTTAGCTCTACAAGCAACAACCCCATTGAGAAAATTATCTTAATTGATTATGTGTGTCGTCTTGGTGTCTCATATCACTTCGAACTAGAGATTGAAAATATTCTTAAGCATGTTTTTAATGATCAGGTTGATCTTCTTGACAACTATGACCTCTACATAGTTGCACTTGTGTTTCGACTGTTCAGACAACATGGTTACAAAATGTCTTGTGGTAAGTTATAATAGGTACACATGTTTCTTGTTTCTCTAGTTCTATATATTGGTATGTGAAGAAGATGGCTAATCAACTATCTTTATACATGATGGACTGATTGTGAATCAGAAATATTCAACAAATTCAAGGACAATGATGGTAAATTCAAAGAAAGTATAACTAGAGATGTGAACGGCATGCTCAACCTATTCGAAGCTACACATCTAAGAGTACATGGAGAGGACATTCTTGATGAAGCTCTAGTTTTCACAACTACCCATCTCAAATCCATTGCACATGACCATCCTCTAGCAAAACAAGTAGTCCAAGCTCTAGAGCATCCCCTCCACAAGGGCATGCCAAGGCTAGAGGCGAGACGCTACATCTCCTTATACGAAGAAGATGAGTCCCGGAATGATACACTGCTCAAGTTCGCCAAGTTAGATTTCAATAAACTTCAGTTACTGCATCAGCATGAACTTGGCCAGATTTCAAAGTATGTAAATTAGTCGTAGCGTGTTGTGTGTCACAAAATGTGAATGTTATTACATTATTTCAATTTTTATGTGTATGCAGGTGGTGGAAGGGACTAAACTTTGCGGAAAATTTGAGTTATACGAGACAAAGAATCGTGGAGCTGTACTTTTGGATGTTCGGAGTATACTTTGAGCCCCAATATTCAAGTGCTCGGATCATATTGACTAAAGTCGTTGCCATGCTTTCGACCTTGGATGATACATATGATGCTTTTGCCACATTTGATGAACTCCAATCTCTTACAGATGCAATTCAAAGGTACGTAGGGTTTATATCTATTTTTACAATTATTGATTCTCAAATAGTTTTTCAGTTATCGATCCTCACATAAACATATATGTATATCAGAATATATTAGCAACTATTAAAGTTATATTATTAGTATATTTTTACCATTTCTCTAGCACTCTTTCAGATGGGATGCTAGCCTAGTTGATCAACTGCCAGATTACATGAAATTTCTTTTCAACGCTCTTCGAAACGTGTACGAAGAAATTGAGAATGAAGTGAGCAAGGATGGAAGAGCATACAGTGCCAACTACTCAAAAGAAGCTGTATGTAATTACAATCTAATATATATGATCACTTAATTTCATGTATATCATGTTTTTCATGGTATATAGTTGTAGACTTCTCAATATATAGTAATTATAAATGAAAAATAGTAACCATATAGAACACACATTAATTTATTTCAGATGAAAGAATCGGCGATGGCCTATTTCATTGAGGCCAAGTGGTTGAACGAAGATCATTTCCCAACATTCGACGAGTACTTGGAAAATGCATTGACCTCAGCAGGTTGTAAACTTCTTGCAGTATCGGCTCTGGTGGGAATGGGTGAAATTGCCAGAAAAGATGCATTTGAATGGATGAAATCAACACCTAAATGTATCAAATCTTGTCAAGCTATTGGCCGTCTCTTGGATGACATAGTTAGCCACAAGGTATATAAAACCATACTTCTTCGAATCTCGGTAACATCTTAAGTTCTTTCGTAGTTTTCTGCAATATTTTCACTCGCAATAGCATCTTTGTGCGGAAGATATATATTTGATCAATAAGGTATATATTTATTTGAAGGTTGAACAAGAAAGGAAACACATTGCCTCAGCTGTGGAGTGTTACATGACACAATATGGAGTCTCGGAAGAGGACGCGGAGGAAAAGATTCGAGAAATGATTGAAAATGCATGGAAAGATTTAAATGAAGAATGTTTGAATCCCGCGGCGGTGTCAATGGAAGTTACGATGCGAGTCCTCAACCTTACGCGAACTATGGAAGTTGTGTACAAGTATGACGATGGATACACAAATTGTGCTACATATGTCAAAGACTACATCACTTCCTTATTTGTTGATCCCATACCAATTTCAGAATAAAACAGGTCCCGTCTATGTATATATTAATGTACGGGTAGCAATAAATTGCGAATACAATGTTTTGTATTTGCTCTAAATAAATTACCCGTATATAAGCCCAATCCCTCCTGTTGTAGTGGATTGGAAGATGTTGTTTCTATTTCTGCTTGTGTGATGAAACATCTTTATGTATTGTTTTGTATTAAAGCTTACGAACTGAAAAATAAATGAAATATGTGAATTAGTGTGTACGATATAGTTGGTTTTGTCCATATTATACGATGATTCTTTTTTATATTGTATATGAAATAAATTCTTATGATCACATATCATTGTATGATCATGCCATGTGAGGCCTGGATTGTGCGTCGAAGACGTACTTGTACCCAAAATATTTAGCGAGATTTTGAATTCCAAATTAAATACATTCCGTATTAAATAGCAGGAACTTGTAAAATGCATTTGAATGACATGGGAATTCTGAATTAAATACATTCCCTATTGATCGTCGAAGATCATGTCCCGGGTTTGGACGAGTACATGAAAAATGCATTAACCTCATCAAGTGTTAAGCTAATTGCAATGTCGACTCTGGTGGGAATGAGTGAAGTTTCAGGAAAAAATGCATTTGAATGGACGAAATCAACACTAAATGTATCAAATCTCTGGAAGTTATTACCCGTCTCTTGAATGACATGGTTGGCCACCAGGTATAAACATAATTAATAAATACTCTCAATTAGTATATATATATATATATAACATTTAACGACTATATAATATTTACATATTATTCATATGTTTGAAGGTTGAGCAAGAAAGGAGGCATATTGGTTCGGCTATGGAGTTTTACATGAAAGAATATGGAGTCTCCGAAGAGGCTGGAAGGAAAAGCTTCGAGGAATGATTGAAAACGCTTGGAAGGATTTAATTGAAGAATGTTTGAGTCACGCAGCGGTGTCAATGCAACTTCTGATGCAAGTCCTCAACCTTAGTTTGTTGAGACTAAAGAGGTCACAATTTCGAGTTTAGATTAGTTTGTTGGAATTAATAAAATCTAATTTGTATCTAGCCAGAAAAGTCTTCGAGTTCCTTCAGGCTCAAGTCGCGGGTTGGATTAGATTTTAAATCTTAGCATAAAATGTGTGGTTTTTACGAGTTTGTCCAATCCATCTAAAACTTTACAAGATAAATCATGTCCAATAAAATGGGTACGTCCCATCAACGTATTGTAGCAATAAATCGCAAATACCAAATTAATTGCATTTGCTTTTTTTTTTTTTTTGATCAGCGAGAGAGTACCTGATTATATTAAAAAAGATCCCGAGAAGAGAACAAGGTACATACACCCTAGAAAAACAGAATTCGGACAAAGCAAATTACAATTGAGCAAAAACACAAGACGGATTTGAAACCCAACTAGAGAAAGGCAAAGAGGATGGGTCAACTACTTTGAAATTTGCTAAAACTAACTGATATGACATAAATTGAATTTTGCCAAGAGTTACTTGAGGTAAGTCATTTTGATTATCGAAAAAAAGACGATTTCGAGCAAGCCAGAGGTGCCAGAGGACCAAGTGACAAACGGACATCCAGATCTTCGGATGTGCGTCTCGGAGAGATGGTTTCCATTGCGTGAGTAAATCAGAGACCGAACGGGGAAAAACAAAAGCGACCCCTCCCCACCATAGGAGAGTAAGTTTCCAAACTTCTCTACCATATATGCAATTGATTAATAAATGGTAGCAGTCCTCAAAAGAAGAAGAGCAGCGCGGCAAAGACAGTCCGCAATTGGAATTCTAACTCCCCTATCCTCAAGAAAACAAGATGTTGGAAGACAATCAAGAGCTGCGAGCCAAAGAAAAGCTTGAACCTTTGGAGGAGAGATAGTTTTCCAGACACTGTGACTCCATGAAATAGAGATTTAAATTAATACTATTGCCCATATATAAGACCAATCCCTTGTAAAGGATTGAAAAATGGTAGTTTCCATTTCTGTTTATGTGATGAAAACGTTTGTATTGTATTGTATTGTATTGTATTGTATTGTATTGGTGCTTTATTAATGAAAAGAAATTAAATATGTAAACGATTGTGTATGAAGTGAAGTGATGTGCGACATATATGAAAATGGAAAATTAACTAGAGGAACTCTAGTCTTTTACAAGTTCAATAAAGAAGTTGGGCATTTTCACACCCCTAAATATCAAGTTTAATAATAAATCATTTTTATTAACATTTTCTAGTGTGTAAATCTAACACTCATGAAAACCTTCAAAATTTCAATACTTAAGAAAGCTAATTATAGAATCGCGTTTGTATCCCTAAAGTGTTAAAAATCTCTTTAGTTGTTACCATGTTAAAGTGAGTGCTCCTAGCCTCACTTTTCTTTCATACGTAGTTTCAGTGAGAGCCTACCGTGTCACAACATATTGTCATCACCTCTTTTTTATACTTAGTCTCCATAGTAAGCCTCTAATTGATGCTCTCAAAGTCCCCGTCTCGGTGATTCACTTTCAAGGTCCCCGCAACACCAAGTCACCCCCAAGTCTCTCTGTCTCACCAAGTCACTAAACTTCAACCATATTAATTAGGACATCATAGTTAGGATGATACATGACATATAGTACATGCTCATGCGAGATCCACTCTACCCACGATGCTTGGAGAGCATGTAAAATGACTTTATCGATCTCATCCGACACATGTGGATGACGCGTTTGAGAGGCTAGAACTCAAGAATGCAAGTTGATCCCGAGCGAACCCGACTCCAGCAACCAAATACACAATGACATATGAAAAACTTTATTTGTTATTATAAATACCTCATCTCCTTAGATGGAGAGAAGTTAAAATTTCTCTAGTTTTACTCTCTACATTCAATCTACTATGCTCTAGTTCCCTAGGAGAAATTTTTCTCTACTCTCAAGTATTAGGTTGATATTTGGAATTTTAGACATTCACAGATGTACAAATCATCAAGAAACATTAATTTGTGAAGTTGACTTAGTCCACTCGATCAACATCTAACTCACAATTGGAACGTTTCAACAATTGACATTCGCCTAATATTAGTCGGATGTTTCAAAGATGTGTATGAAATTTATGTATTTGTATTTTGAACAATAACATGGTGTAATGTATTTTTTAAATATTTTTTATTTTGTGTGGGACTAGTTATCAGTAAATTAGCGGGGGAAGAATTAAGCTTGTGGCTAATTTATCAATTTAACAAGAGAGTTTTGCTACGGGCAACAATCCCTCGCTAAATTTAGCTACAGTTAATTGAATGAATGATTTAAGTTTGTCATTATTGTGAGAGATTTCTCATGATCTGTTCCACATCGGATTAATATGAGATGAAGAGGCTACATAAAATGGTGCAAGTGAAATTCTACTAATAAAGTTGACATTTTTAGTATGTCAACTTGAGAACGGAAAAGTTTCTTTATAGTGCGATTTATAAATTTCTCGATTGTGCACGTGTCGAGCTCAACATAAGAGAAAAATGGATGTGGGACACATCACCCACGACAAAAATGGTTGCAACTTGCTACATCTACCATTATTTTGGTAGGAACTTCACTTGGTATCACTCATTAAAAGCAAGTATCAAGGCTGGAAAGATTTTTCTTATACCAACATGTGTTTTCCATTGGTAACCTTATTATTACTCCTCAAATCTCTATGAAATCACTACCTTCCACACTCTCTTTGCCCCTCATTGATTACCAAGGACCCCATACTTTCCAAATTGGTACCATGCTGGCTGAACCATATTCATGGCACCGTTGGGGTAATGCTTGCGGCTCCTCGATCTGTATAACTTCAACAGGATTGGTCGACTTGACATGGGCGAACGAGTTGAAGATCCGTTTGGGCCAATTCGGTCAGACACCGGTGAGCATGTTTTTAGGCCGTTGTCTAAGGATTATAGCGTTTCCTTTGTATGTCCCCTTGGGAAAGCCTTCTGGTTCGAGTGCGAGAGACATCTTCTCCCTTGCGCGCCATTAGATTTCTATAATGCATGTTGTCATTGAATTGTTAGTAGTAGCATTAATTATAATACAAACTTCAAATGTATATACATCCACACTTAAACACTATAAAAATTATTTGAACTACAAAAAGAGAAAAAAGAAAAACAATATGAGTCAATTTATTATTATTTTTTTGGCTTAAATTGAGATAAATCACTAAAAAATGACATCACATTAAAATTATCACTCATATTTGTTCGAATGAATTTTTAGAAACATAACTACCCGTTGGATCTAAAAAATTCAATGAGATGTCATATATAATCTCATTGGTGGCTTGAACAAAACCAATTAACTTATGATTTAATGTTATTGGTGACTTATATCATTAAAATAATTATTATATATAACGGTTAGGAAGTGAACGGACATGAAGTTAAATGTAAAAAATACTATAATGATTTTTTAATAAATAATATTATTAATGAGGTTATTACACATAGTAATAGAGAGAAAAATACTTAAAACTAAGCAAATAATTATTACTAAAACTATTTTCTTCTTTACCATTATAATAATATAAAGTTTTAATACATGATTTTTTTTGGAATAACACATAATTCTTTTATTGGATAAAGATGCTATATTTATTTTCACAAATTAATTCTATTTTATTTTAAATTTTAATATTAAACCATAAAAGATATTTTAATTTATGAGCAAACATATCATTTATTATTATTATTTTGGGATAGAAAAAAATATGACTTTTATTTTGAGAGAAGTACATGTTTAGCATTTATCATATCTCTATTAATATTACATTTGATTAAAGGACATTTAAGTACTCCTATAAAAATGACCTTTAAGTATATAGTATTAATGATTATATTTATTATGATAGTAATTATGATCAGTTAATAGTGTCACAATATGTAACTTATAAGAAGCAAATTATTTATGCAATTAGAATATATAGCGTGCATGTGGGTTATTTTTATTTTTTTACAATTTGTTAAAGCTAGAAAAGGTACAACTGATTATTAGTTAAATAAGATTTTTAAAAATCTATTTGTTTTGAACTTGTAGGTTGAAAAGAGGCATATATTAATTTTTTCATTAATTACAAAATATAAAAGTGGATTAAATTAGTCACAACTTTGAAATAGGTAATTGCATATTTCTAATATACAATTTGTCCTTAATTTCACAAAATAAAAACAGTAAACTATATGAGTGAACTTATTGTGATTGCAATTTGAAAAAACATGCATATACATAACATGTAACAATTTTACTTTTGTTGTTAGATTTATGAGTATGTATTTGAATTTCAAATCAAAATTAGTTCACATATCTGATTTACGAAAAAAAATTACTAAGTTTTTTCAAATAATATTAATATATTGTATTAAACATATTAAAGTTTTAAAACACTTCATTTCCCGCACAATATTGATGACTTTTGATCTTCCAGCATATCAAAAACTAAAATTAATCTTAACACAAATCATTTTCTTTCATAAGATTATTGCTCAGCCGCAAGTAGCAACAATCTCACACATACTTATATCACAACTCGTTACACCGTGAACAACATCAACAACTTTTCACATTGCTTCATATTAATTGATAAATCTTAGCAAGAGCGACGACTTCTATCTACCTCCTTCCTCATCTCTCGTTGAAAATCATACTTGAATTAGAATTGTCATCTTACAAAATAAATTTTGAAATGAAAAACCATGGTAATATTTACATTAAAATCAAAATATGCATGGAAGACCAAACACATTCAGTGAACTCATGCATGTTGTCTCCCTCAATAAATTTTGTTTTTATATCCTACACAATATTATGTCCAACTATATAATGATTTTTGTTGATAGTGTTAAAATTTGCAAAATAAAAATGATACACTATAATAGTTTATAACATTCTAGACAAATGAATATTACAAACTTAGCACATAAAATTGATTTGATTTTGGATAAATGAAATATATCAACGACATGACTTATGAATTAGTTAGTGCTTTGAAAAATTTGCAACTCTGCCAATTGCATATCATCATATATAGAACACCAAATAGCGATAGAGAGAAGAAGCTTAGCCTTGCAAGCTAGCCATTATCTTCTGTTGCTGAATCCATAACTCCATCCATATCTACACACACTCTAGGTAATGGAGCAGCAAAGGGCCATTAACCCTAAAGTGCATACATCCTCTTGTACTCACTGTTCAGAATCTCGGTTTTTGATGCTGCCATAGACATATAGAATAATAATGTTAAAAAAATATACAATATATATGATAACACGTAAATAATTGAATAGAACCTGAAAAATATGATACATTGTTAGCTATTTTGCCATGAACTTTAAAAGAACTATACAATTTACCGCAAAGAAAAAAAATAAACAAAAGAAGAAGAAAATATGAATATAGGAATGAGAAGTGCATTGGAATTTATAAATGAAGAAAGAAAATGGTCCTTTAAAAATATGGAAAAAGAAGAAGAAAGACTATCCTTTCACCTCCTCATTGCTCTCATTAGATAAAGCCTTTACCTATTGTTATACTACTAATATATATTAGTGATTGTCATAGGTAATAATATGATCTATTATTATTAGCTAATAAGTGATTGTTTGTAACCTATGGAAAATGAAGCGGTGAGAGTTTCAAATCAATAAGAAAGCTTGAAATGGTTAAGTATGGTGATGTGGCATCTTCTCTTGCTTCATCACCAACTTTAACAATATATGTTGATTTTAGTAGTTATGTTAGTTTTATAATGTATTTCTACTCACTCGATAGAGGTTGCGATATGTCTTCAATTGTTGAAAGTTTTGTTTTGTCTCATATTGTTGCTTTTTATTTTACATATGAGTGGGGTGGTGCAATTATACTTCAATAACTTGTAATCTAAAAGTGTAATAATATAGACCTACGATTGAGACATCATCTATAGTTTTTTTTTTAATAATCATTTATCACTTTTGATTATACACTCTTACGATGGATTACACTTAAATTATATTTATCTGACAAAATTATTTTTTGACAAATATCATAAGCAATAGTTGAATTATGCATATAATATATATTACAAAATTAATATTTATTATACTCACACAATGAATAACATGAGTGTAACACATCATGCTATTATACACAATTGGAGATATCTTTATTATCACAAAAACCATAAGTTAAGTGACAAATTCAAAGTGTCACGAGATACTGATGAAATATTTTTCTAACATTTCAAATTTGTTAGATTCTTTTTTAAATGAACATTCTCACTAATTCAAACCATTTGATAACATCATAAGGATCATCACGATCTCTCCAAATCATACGATCATACATAAAATCCGAAGTTTAAGTCATAGGATGAGTAATCGAATTCGCTGACCGTTTAATAAAAGAGAAAACCACGTTATCAAACGAACTTGCTAAACAAGTTCAACCATTAATTATCAAATCATACTTACTATTAATTCCCAACCCTAATTTGAGATCGGCAATCTCTTGTAGCGTACAACACACCTTCTTCTAGCCACGGTTCTTTGCCCATGATAAAGCTTCTCTCGCATTTAATTTATATATTTTAATAATATAAGTAACTTATCTAAACAAGATATTCAAATTTAAAACATGTCATGTGTTTCAAATACCAGTTCTTGTGAATGAAAAAAACTCTCGGATCAGTTTTCTACCGCTTAGTGTGCTGACAGTGGGGTGAGTGAGGAATAGTCTAAGTGTGACAAAACGGTTTAAAAATAGAACCGTAAATGTGCGAGTCCACTCAAAAACCCAATGGTATAAACCGAAAAACATGCCATGTGTTTGGGTACAGAAATGCATATCAATAAAAATTTGAATTCCCTCCCTCAACGAACCGCAATCCGCTATTAGTTTCAAGACAAGAAAGCCCCAACAAAACTCGAGTCTTTACAGCAAAAATAACCTATACAATAACGCGACTTTAAATTATTCTCATTATTATCATTAATGAGCACCACAACAAAATCCACGTGTCACTTTACAGCGCGGTCCACATCAACGTGCCGGCAGCAAATAATCGACAGCTGACATCTATGCCTCCGCCACCTAAAAACACGACCGACCAAACCATTACCGGTTCTTTGTTTTCTCTCTCCTCCAATTTCCATAATTGACCGACCAAACCTTTTCTTCTTCATCGATCCTCCATCTTCCAATTGCCTCCACTTTCTGAGATCATTCCCTACTTTCTCCACACAGAAGAAAGTTAGGGTTATCGGAGATTCGATTCTACTATGAGCTTCCAAGATCTCGAGGCTGGCCGCCCTATCGCGTACCGGCGAGACCTCATTAGGACCAAGCAAGACCCTACGCAAGCCGTCGCCGCCGGTATTTTCCAAATCACCCCCGCCGTCTCCACCTTCCAGCGCCTCGTCAACACCCTCGGTACCCCCAAGGACACCCCTGAGCTCCGCGAGAAGTTGTGAGTCCTAATTATGCCAATTGTGATTGATTATGGGCTTTTGAATTGTGTTTGGTTTTGATTTGGCTGGATTGAAGGGTTTATTAAATTGAGTTCAATTTTGTCATGTTTCGTTTTTTGCTTTTGTGATTTGGGAATTTTGATATGGGGTGGGTTCTAGCTTCTAAATTGTGTTGTGTACTTTGTCCAATTGAGAATGGTTTGGAAGTCATGACTATGTTTGTATTGTAGGTGATTGAGAGACAAGATTGATAGACAAGATTGATAGACCCTTATGATTGGTTTGATTCCTTAAAGTTTTCTACTTGGTAACTCATGTTTTTGAATCTTTCTGCAATTTGGAAATTCAATCAGTTGCTGCTTTAATTACTTATATAAACATCTGATCAAGTATTCTAGTTATGTTTAATTGTAAAATAGTAAAAAAGAGGTCATCTTTTGCTGTGATAGCCTTAATGTTGCTATATCACATAGCCTAAGATTCCTTAAGCAAGGAATAAAGTATCCTAAACCTCTCCTAAATCATGGAAACATTTTTTCCAGGGAAGTTATTAATTATTCCTATTAGCTAACCCATTGAAGGTTTAAAGGGTAAATGATTTTGTCCTCTTCAGAGAGGAAAGAGTTCACTGGTCCAAAAGAATTACAGGTTGCATCAGAGAATTGGTCCCTTTTATATATTAGCATTGATAAAGCAAATAACAAACTTTACTTGGATTTTGTGGTCAGTTGTAAGGTAAATGAGATATACTTTAGAGAGCAAAGGGTGGCACCTATCTTCTGAATGCTTTTTCTTATTTGCTATTTTTTCTTCTCGAAAGAAAGATAGAAATAATTGAAGCCAAGGTTCTGTTAGAAAATAGTATAAACATGCATTATTAGCATAACATTTATGAGTTTTAGAGTCCCCAGTTTCATTTGGATGCGTACTTTGTTAGGTTGTTGTAACTGGCTAGTTGGTTGTTATGGAGAAAGCCACATTTCCTTGAGTATTCCCATCTCATACTCTTTTTATTTTATTTTTCCTGGCAGGCACAAGACTAGGTTATATATCGGACAATTAGTGAAGGACACATCAGCTAAACTTAAAGAAGCCAGTGAAACAGATCATCAAGCTGGCGTTAGTGTGAGTACAGCTCACCAAATAGCCAACTGTTTATATGACACATAGTGTCCTTTCTTGCTTGTCTATTCATGTTGGGTTTTCAATATCTTCCGCTTTTGCCAAGTTGCTGAATGTTGAAGAATTGAGATACCCCTAGTTTCATTTTCCTTGGTTTATGGTTAGATTGTAGTTGTAACAATTGGAACAAGATTTTAGCTAAAGTTTCAATACCATGCTGAATACTTCTCCATGTGGTTTATGATGCTGCACATTCCCTACAGTTTTAATTTATTAATATCTGATATGTTGTTCTTAAAGCTGGTAATGAAGTGTTAGTCAAGAACTCTTTGTCTATTGGGGAAGAATACATTTCTTAAATACTCAAAACATTGCCTAAAATTTTGACTTATATCGTTACACGCACAGCCAAACAAGAAGATTGCAGATGCTAAACTTGCAAAAGACTTCCAAGCAGTTCTCAAGGAGTTCCAGAAGGCCCAACGGCTTTCAGCTGAGAGGGAAACTGCATATACTCCTTTTGTTCCGCAAGCAGTTCCGTCTAGGTAATAATTGGAGGAGGCTCTAACAATGCTAGTCAGTACCTAGTATTCTTTTCATTTGTTTCCACGCATAGACTCCATGCACAGCCTCCTAAAATATGTAGTAGATTGATTAACTTAACTTTTACTTGTGTGCTTCATGCAGCTACACAGCCGGGGATCATGACATTAGTTCAGAGAAGATTCCAGAACAGCGTGCTCTTCTTGTTGAATCTAGAAGGTATGTTCTTCAAACATTGATGCTAGAATGTTGCTCCATTTAAGGAAATCTCTCCTAATCTACTCTTATAAAAACGTTAAACATTTGTACCTTCAGCCAATCGTCTCTGTTCTGTACATCATACTTCATTTGAAGAAAGCTTGAATGATAAACTTTGGATATTTTCATATTCTTTTATATAAATGTGAAAAGAAACAGATAGTTGTATATTAACTATAGAGTGATCCGTGCTGCAGACAGGAGGTTTTACTTTTGGATAATGAGATTGCCTTCAATGAGGCTATAATTGAAGAAAGAGAGCAGGGAATACATGAAATCCAACAGCAGATTGGTGAGGTGAACGAGATTTTCAAAGATTTAGCTGTGCTGGTCCATGAGCAGGGCACTATGATTGGTAACTTATTATTTTTTATCTGGAACTCAATGTTATTTTTCCGGTTCACATTCTAAATTGTGAATTATATCTATTTCACAGATGATATAGGCTCTCATGTTGAAAATGCTTATGCTGCAACTGCACAAGCAAAATCACAACTTGTGAAAGCTGCAAAGACGCAAAGATCAAATTCATCTCTGGTAATATCTTATATTCTTGCTTGTCACATGAAAGAGAATTTTAACAATAGAAGTCTTTGTTATTTCATGAGTTCTGGAATAAATTTGTGGGTCTTGTTGACATACAATCTTCTATATGGTCTAAATTTTAATCAAAATGCTAAACACATATAGTGGTTTCAGCACGTGAATATACATCATCTATCATCTATCATCTATCATCTATCATCTCCATCTAATATGTTATGTTTGATTTTGTGTATGCAGACGTGTTTGCTGTTGGTGATATTTGGAATAGTGCTTCTGATTGTAATCATAGTACTTGCAGCTTGATGAGAAATTTGGAACATATATAGAGCAAAGCCAGGAAAGGACAGGAGCTGCTTAAGTGTTGAGAATAGTGTGCTAGTTTCTTTGATTATGTGTGTTTTGCATTGCCAGACATGGATAGCTCACTGGGTCTGGGTAGTGTGTGTGTGTGCCATTCTAGTATGAGTTGGTATGTAATGTGATGTGAGCATCAGCTGTTGCTTTCAGGATCTTACTTGGATAGGTAGGGTTGTTGCTCGTCTGTCCCTTGAATATAATCTGGTGTTTCTTAGAGTGGTGTTATGGCTTGTAAAATGGTTCTCCTAATTTTATTGAATAATAATAAAAAGAGATATTCTTTGGCTATGCTGCACAAGGGTTTGGATATAGTAAAACTTGGTAATTTATAACACTTGAGTTTGTTATAGCAGACACTCAAGATTGAAAGTGTAGCAGTAATACAATAAATTTGCAGCAAATCTACGTAAATAAACTAAGATTGTTTGACAGTTTTGGAGCCAGAATGATATATGGATGTCAAGACAATTAGAAGAGTGGAAAATAATGCAGAAACAAAAGTAACAGCAGATACAACTCTGGTATGTGCTTCCCTCCCTGCAGGTACTCTCCACACAATACCATCAGTTTTGAGTTGAGTCCCGTCTTTGGCTGGATAAAATAGGCAGCTTTCGCTGTGAGTATTTCCATGTTTCGTGCTGCAGCGCATGAATATGTCGGGAGAATCAAATCTGACTTCCGTATAGCCAGAGTCGTCTAAGGGCTGCAAAACAATCAAACTTTAGGCATTACCACAATTGCACAACATAACTTAAACCGTTACTTATTGATATATATAAACACAGCAAATGAGTCCCAGAACACACTCACACAACCTATATGAATCTATAAACAAATAGATACTAAGGGCATGTAAGACCCAAACAAATATATGATAGTTCGTTCGAAAATGAGTGTTCTTGTTTCTATACCGAGAAAAATTATTTAGTGTAGTATATATGTTTACTATTGTTTTCTCGTGATCATGTGTTATAACAAACTGAAATGATATTAACTAACTTATCATAAGATACCATTCACAATTCATGCATAACTAACTTCCTTAAAAAGAAAAGCGACGACTCATTTTGAAACAAAAATACACAACACACTCATTTTGAGACGGAGGATACATGATGAGGCTGATTATTATTAACTGAATTCTCAGAGAATAGTAGTGAAACATAAGTAAAGGAGTTAGTTCTGCCTTTCATAATATCTTTTACTCACCGGATATCGCGAATGCAATGGAAGCTCTATCTTGATTTCCAATCCATTCTTTTGTAGAGTATTGGACTCAACATTCATGTGTATCTCCACAGCAGACCGATTGGTAACAACTGTCGGTAATTCCAAATTTGTCTCTCCATAAACCGCAACATCAGTAAAAACTGTAATTTATGGTTCTACAGAATTAGTGGAGTAAAACAGCAGTTACATGCCTTGATGGCTTGATCTGGAAGATGAATACTTATAATATACTGTATATATTTACTCAGTAATAGACTAAATAATCATTTACCACCACGCTCAAGAAGATGCTGCAGCTCAAATGGGTCAGCAAAAACTCCAGACGGCAGTCTTTCAATAATCACAACCTCAATCCGCCCAGAGAACTCAGTTAAGGCCTCTGGCATGATGTCAAATCTGATTGACGAAGATAGATGGCGATGAGAACCTTCACCATCCAGAGAGCGATGTAGAACTGATGGACTCAGCCCTAGATTAACATTATCTGAGGGCACTTTACATAAACCCAACGGGAATTCATTTGCTATGAATTTTTGAAAGTTCAAATCAACCAAGCTGTCATATCTTTCAAAATAAGATTCCATGATATATTTCTTAGTTTTCATATTCAACTTGTCGTTGCCAAATGTTTCCACCTGAGAGTTTGGAATGCGGGTGAGACAAGCCACAAAGGATATATAAGGAAAAAAAAAACAATGTCTAAAAACACATTCAATAAAGATGTGTTTCCCTCCGAGTGATATGCAATATCTATGCAATACGAGTTTGGTAAACAAATCTATGGTCCACTAACCTCATTTCGACCCAGAGAGTCTTCTAGTCCAGAAACTACGACATTGAAGCAAAAAAGCAGCAGGGTTCCCACAGTCAGATATATGCTCATTTGAACATGTGATCGAGATCCCATTGAGTTACTAACTGAAGCAGAAAAAGAAGACGGACCCAATAATTATTTCAAGATTCATGATAGATGCTTACAAGCTTTTATCACTATGCTCCTCAAACAATTTTAAACCTCCAAAAGTTAATTCCTTGTTCGAAGTAGCAACAAGAGACTTCAATTCAAAATTATATGAAACAAGCAAGTGGTTGGATTATATTTATGCGAAACCTCGCATTCTGAAACAACTATTACCAATTCATATCGTGCAATAATTGGACAATTTCTTCCTGAAATGATAAAGTTGGGCAGAACAAGAAGAAGCATACCAATCCAAGAGTATTGGAGACTAAATCAGCAATGGTTACAGCTTTGCGGGTTAAAATTCTGGTTCAAGAACCTTTACTCAACTCACAGAACAATGAAAATTGCCCCAAATAAATAGAACATCAAAGAACCTACACAGTGAAAAATAGCTTCTTTGTGTAAATTTTCCCAGAAAATATATTCCCACAATATCAGAAACAATGAGCAATTAATCATCTTTCCATGGAAACTAACAACAACCCAGAAAACCCAGAAATTAAAGCACCAATTCAGTTCAAAATTGCTCACTAATTTGATATATCTAATCGTATAAGAAACAATTGGAGCAAAGCAAGGAACGAAGAGAAAAAAAAAACATTTACCTGGTTTTTCTGTTCCTCGGATCTTCCGAAACTACAATGATCCGCAGATTTGCATTTGATAAAAATAAAATAAAATGGCAGGCTTAGAGGTTCTCTCTGTAGACTCTGAACTAGAAGACCCAGACGACAAGTCATATTTTTTATTATTAAAACGACACGTCGTTTTTAACTGGAAATGAGGACCAACAAAATTTCAAAAGCCAAATCCCAAAACTGCGACAAAGCTTGATTCGCAGCGCCATGAATAGCTCATCACCAGCTCACTCTTCGGTATCAACGACGGCCATCGTCGGAGGCAGCGCCAACAATACCGATTTGGCCGCCGATGGTTTCCATTTTCCTTCCGATCTCATTTCTATACAAGATCGCAAAGACGAGGCCATGCTCGGTCAGTTTCTCTTTCTGGGTTTAAGCTCCTTCGGTGAAAAATCGTTTCTTTTCATCTATTTCGGTCCATTTAGATTGTATTGCTTATGTGGTTTATGGGTTTTGGATCTTCATTAGTTTGGACTTTGGGTGTTAATTGATGTTCTGTGTTGACTATGTTTGTGAATTATGAAACACATTTTGTAACTAAGCCTAGTGGTTTGAATTTAGGAAAGTTGAAATTTTGTCCTCACAGATTATGATGATGTTGTGGATACAACTTATTCCAATTGTTGTGTTAAAACCTCGGGTAAGGAAGCATTTTGTCGGGATGTTTATGTGTGGGGGTTTTAGGGTAACAAGAACATACCTTTCTTGTGTTATTTGAGATTGATTGATTTTCATCTAACATTAAAGATGTACTTCTTGATTCAAAATAACAAGAACAGTAGTTTTATAGGGCTGAATTAATTGGGATTTAGCCTTCTCATTTGTCGAGTAATCATTATTCTGTGGGTTCTTATTATGCCTCTTCTTAGTCTTTGTCATCTTCTCTACCCTATGGAGAACTATTTTCATCAAAGATTGTTTACGTTCTATGTCCAGTTCTGAAGTCTGATTTGATGGCTGCACTGAACAAGGAGGTTAAGTCCTTGGAAGAAGATAACTGGAAGTTTGAAGGACCTCGCTCCCGTATACACCTAATATCAAGACCAGGTCAGTTATTCAACAAATTCGGCTTCTGCTTTTCTATTCGTGGGGTGTAGAACCCCTCCAGTGTATATTTGTTAAAATCCCAACTGCTACAAATTCTGTGTTTTGTGGTGGACATTGGGCTGGAGATATATTTGTTTTACATTAGTTTTCCTATGAATTCTATTGAGATCTGATTCGTTTATTTCTAATTGATAAGAAGGAGAGGGGCTGGAGATACATTTGTTTGACCTTAGTTCTCCTGTGGATTTTATTGAGATCCGATTACTTAATTTCTAATTGATGAGAAGGTAGAAGATATGATAGGAGAGCACACAAGTAGGAGGAGAGGGGTAGAATTCCATAACATATACAGGCAAGTTTCTCATTTTCACATGATTATTCAAACACTTGCTCTAAAACACATTATTTTTTAAGAATGCCATTATGATTTTTTACCAGCAATAAAAGTAGTTTGTTGAAAGCTACAATCCGAGATGGAAAGAGCAAGCAAGTAGTAGATATTTCAGAAAAAGTACAAGACTTAAATGAGAGTGTTAACAAGGCACTACAAATGAGAGATATGAGCAAGACTCAATGGCTGAGAGCTAATTGGAGACTCAATTTCCAAGTAGGAGGCCAAATCCTACGGAGTGAAGGCAAAATTCTGTAGAACCCCAATCCTACTTATCAAATGCCTTTTTAAAATCAAGTTTGATGATTGCTGCTACGTACTTAATTCTTTTTCTTGATTTCTTCTATGATTTTATTTTTCACTAATACCCCCTCAAGAATATGAGTTTCTTTTGCCCTAGCTACTTCAAAGCCTTCAAGAACCAGTTCACTGGTAATGTACTAATGTTGCTTGTGAGGTTCAAGAAACACACATAAGTTTTGCATCATTTCTCACTTGAGTTCACTACCTAGTTTGTAACATATGCATGGTAACAACAAGCTGAATTCACATTGCATTACTCTTTGACATAACAACACTCTTTTCCATTTAATAGGAAAGAATACATTCCAAGCATGCACATGACTCAAACATATTTATTAAGAAAATAGAAAAATAAATAAAAAAGTTGCAGCTCAGACACACAAATAGTAAAACATGGGAAAACAAGACCAATTACAAAAAGTCACAAACTGATGCAAGAGAAGCAGCAATGCAGTTAATTGATTATATTCAAGATCAAGAGCAGCTAGTCGGGTAGGTATGCAAGCCACATTGGGAATTGACCACTAAACCCATTACTAGATAACTCTAGAACATTAAGAGCAGTCAATCCTGCAATCTAAGATGGGATCTCACCATTGATTTCCAAACTAGAAGCAAACTAGAAGGTAGAAGATATGGCGACTCCATTTTTTTTCGTTCTTTTTAATGTGTTTAGTTATTTTAGTTATTTATTTATTTATTTTGGGGAGGTATCTGTTCATTATATAGTTCATATATCCTGGGGTAGAACATAATAGTTTTGGGATTTCAAATTACATGGGGGCTAAGAAGTATTCATCTCAGATGTATTACTCCTTGCACAAATGCAGAGTGCTTTGAAGATGCTCTTCCCTATATGTCACACCATGATGTGCATGTAATCGATATACATTTTGCTTGGCTATGGTAAAGCCAGTTGAATAGTCAATTCATTGGACATGTACAACTTCCTAATATAAGTAATAAGATGGTTTTAGAAGTTTGAGTAAAAGTTTGTTTGTGTATTGAAATACATAATAGTATTGTCGTACTAAAAGATTATGAGTTGGTACCTTCGAACAAATAATGAAGAATTAGGTACTATCTTGTTCCTGAGAAGCAAACTCCATGAAGGAGGAAATGCAATTGGCAGAAGATAAAATTAAAGTAAGAGGAAAAGATGATAAAATTTGACTGTACAGAAAAGGGAGGGTAGAAAGAGTTCAAAATTGCCTTATGGTCAAGTATTGTTACAGCAGGGATTAGTGTTGTGTATGTCACTTGTAGACACACCTACAACTCCGAAAAGTTTCCGGTGGATGTGACCATCAAAGTAATTTAAGTGACACTCAAAAGATGGTCCACTGAAACCCAAAAGGTAAACAAAAAACTATGCAATAGCTCTAAGTTGAGGACTATTTGGTTTCCACACTTTGTTAAAAATTACTGGCTCAATGTGCGCGTTTGAAGAATATACGTTGAATCTCTGCACATGGATGATTCCTTTTAGTCTGCAAGTCCTCAGCAAACCGGTTGGTCTGAAGAGCAGGCTCCTGCAGACCGGATCTTCACATGTTTAAGTTGGCATTTTCAACATATGGAATGATGTAAAATGAGATCCTCATACCTTACCCCATTTCACCCTCCATTCTTTCCTTTTCTTTCATTGGGTTATTATATTATCATGTTAAACTAATTAATCAATCATTTCGTATGGACTTAATTTCAGGAGGATTTCTCCAGAAGAAAAAAGAAATCGCAGAGAAATGGAATGCGGTTATGCCAAGATGATATAGATTCTTCAAGCACGTGCATCTTGTATCCTGGAAGATCACTTGGTTATGCTTCTCATACTATTATAAAATGATACGAGCTGTCCATTTGCTCATTCATCATCTCGAGTAGCATGTATCTAGGGTAGTTTTACGTCAGCTCTTGATAAGATTGTGCAAGGAATCCTCTTTATGTATTCTTGAACAAGGAAGCCGATCACATCACACACAAGTTTTTGGCTACCCAATTGGCTTCCTGATATTCTGGAGAATTTTGTAAAGCCAACTTTTTTTGGAATTTTTACCAGAATGATGATGCTAGTTTGAGCACAATCAATAAATTTGAGATGCTTGGTTAAGATTTCATATTCTCTTTCAACTTGTGTTCACTTTTCTTTTTGTAATTCTGATTCTCTCTCTCTCTCTCTTAACAGGTGATGCAGTTCTGGTTTCAAAGAAAAGTTGGAGGAATATAGAATATAGGCAGCTTATCCATTTGAATTGATGGTATAGGATAATGAGATCACTAAACAATAAATATTCCTTAAGATAATTGATAAACAAACTAAAGCAAAGATGCACTTGAATACTTTATAATTATACTCCTTTTCTTATTTTTCTAATGAATCTCTTACAGAGATCATCACCATAACTACTCCAACCCACACAAATTGACAAAACAATACAGTACCTTCTTCCTAAGAAAAAGTACAAAGAATTTGTTAGTTCATTTGAGATACACTTCACAGTTGAAAATTGAACTCATAAGATTTGGACTTTGTAGTTGGGCTCATTTAAGAACCAACAATTCCTCTTGTTATTATCAATACTGATGTGTGCATTCAATTCACAAATTTCATACCACTATTATTTTGTGCAAACTAGTCTGGATAACAATTAGGTTGAACTTGGATAAACAAGGTTGAAGATGAAAAGAGAGAAACAAACGTCTTGCAAACTCAAAATTGTCTGATGTGCAACTATCTTCTCGTTTGGGCATAAAATTGCTTGTTGATGTTGTCCAACGGTTTTCGTAGATCTAGTTTTTTTAGTTCATACTTGAACTGTCTCTTACAAAAGAATGATATCAGTGTGTTGCACTGTAATTCACCTCCGATGTGACAATAAGCGAATTTGGCTTAGTATGGACCGCGAATCGAGTTGTGTGAACCGCATGTCAGATCAAAGTAAGAGCCAAAAGCTTTGTATTCCGACACAAATGTAAGTGATGAAGCAGAATAAAAACGTGGAGATGTAATGTAGTGGTAACCAAAGTAGTGACATTGAATGTGTTTGTAATATGCCAAATGCTAAGCCTTCTTTTTACTATTGCTCACATCTTTTTAGTGAATGAAACTGAAAATGGTGAAATGGTGGATCCAGTTTTTGTTAGTGCTATGTTTTTTTGGAGCTTTGTGATTGAGTTGAACACTGCTTTTTATACAACAGTGACATTGTCTTGAAAAGCATGAAAAAGAAGATGGGATTAGCACAAACCCAACACACAAAAGATACAAAGTTTTCTCTGCAAATTGGAATTGAAGAGCTGCAACAGATAGTGGAGTGGAGGTATAGTCATGGAAAATGTGACACTTTTTCTATATTTATATAAGTAAAAACATTGTTTTTATTGGATAAATAAAGAACAAAACTTTTTTTTCTTATTCTTTTCATTGATTTGTTTACTGTTAATTCTGACTTTTTGTTAGTGCAAAATATATAATATCTATGTCACTTCCTAATGCAATTATTTGTCTTGTAAAAAAAACTAATTTTACTGCAAATACGTGAGACAATTGACAGAATTGTTTCAATTAATTTTGAGGTATTGAGTTTGAATATCAAGAAATATTATAAATTTAAAAATTGATAAAAAGAGTTAAAAATGTTAACACCGTGCTGATTACAAGATCGCTCTAAATATCTCATTGCTATAAAAATGGCTAATTCTTGCATGGAAAGTATCAAAGAACTATGCATGTATGATGTAAAAAAACTTGAGATTCATGTATTATTAGATGGTGACATGTAAAGGAGGATTAGAAATATACTCACTAAAATGACTTGTGCTGAAATATATCCCATTTAATTCTGAACACAATTCACTGCAAGTTCGAAGAGAAATCTCAGATTGTGTGGATGAAATTGGTACTTTATTTTGAAAGTCAAAAGTAATTATTATACTTAGCTAATTAAAAATTAGATGAACAATAAAAATTTAGAGTAGATAATTAATACTACTTTCTAAGCAGCATATGTTGGAAACATTTGAAGCAAAAATTTCTAATGCCACGTTTTGTCAACATAATATCTCTTTAAGTAATCATTAAGACTTAATTAAGGTAAGCCAGGTTGTTTCAATTTTCTTAACTACTCCCTTCGTCCCAAAATGAGTGTCCTGTTTGTCTAATTTTTTTGTTCCAAAATGAGTGTAAAGTTTCTATTTTTAAGTTATTATATTATTGTTTTTCTCATATTACCCTTATCACTAATTATGCACTGCACGTGGGCAGCACAAGGGTGCACATGGATGTAGGTGGAAAAGTGAGGGTAATGTTGGAAACACATTAAATTATCTAATAATCTTTAATTTTTACAAAAAATGGAAACAAGACATTCATTTTGGGACGGGAGAGTATTAAAACTTGACTATCTTTTTCCACATCTAAAGTAAAGGAGATTGAAAATCCATCAATGAAATCAAAGTTGTTCAAAATCTTCTTTTAACTTCTATATGGCGCAAGGTCTATCTAGCAAGTAAATATTTGTATTAAATTTGATTCCGTTGTCTCCAAATCGATGTTATTGTTAATGATTAATGAAAGATAAACTAGTGTTATAAAATTATTTATGAATTTCCATGAACACGTGCTCTAACAAACTCAATGAATATTGATTAATTTATTAAATTATTTTTGAATTTCAATGAACACGTGTTTTAATTTTGTTTTTGATCAGAGTGAGTAATCAATAATAGATATGACATTACTTGAATAATTCTAGCTTTTTTTTATACGGAGTAATTATTTTCGATCTATAAAAGTCCGCTATGCAATAAAATTATAGTGGAATCAAATAGGCAAGTAGTAAGATTTTATGCACAAGATTCAAGATTGTATTGTATTTGACTATGCACATGAAAACACATACTCCCTCCTACTCAAAATGATTCTCATGTGGTTGTTTGTGCAGTATTTTTGTTCCAAAATCTTTTCATTTTTGAAAATTTCATTATGTATAAAATATCAATAGTATCATTATAGTACATTAATATTCATTGAGTTTGTTACAACACGTTTTTTATGGGATACAAAAGTAAATGTATAACACTAACTAGTTTACTCTTCATTTTTCTCAAAAATAAAATAATAACACTCATTTTGAAACGAAAATTGTAATAAAAACACTCATTTTGCAATTATTGACTCATGCGCCTAACACTTGTAGACATCTATTGGTAGCTAGTAACAGAATTATCAAATAAAAAAAGTAGAAAAAATTACACATACCACCCCTCAACTATACACCTTTTGACTATCGCTACCCTCAACTATTGAAACTAACTATTTAATACTCTGAACTATGCCAAACTTTTTTCCGTCCAGATTTGTCGTTAAAGTTAACAGAATACTCCACTTATCAAGTCATGTGCCCAGCACATGACCAATTTGTTTTTATTTAGTGAGATGGTAGAATGATCATTTCAACACATTGGATGGAGAAATGGATGGGAATCCGGATGTGTAAAAGTTTGACATAGTTCAGTGTATTAAATAGTTAGTTTCAATAGTTGAGGGTAGGCAGGGGTTA
>JAYMSZ010000117.1:0-29050 GCA_036897665.1 Pelargonium citronellum
CGCGGCGCCAGCGTCCGCCTTATGGTGTTTCTTGCTCTCGAATTCTGGTGGTGCAACCGCTGCTCATCATCATCTGAGTTCCAATTCTTCAAGAGATATAAAGAAAAATCTTTTGCCAAATGGACTCGGCCAAACTCCCCCAATGGGGTAAGCAAATTTACTTCTCCTTATTTACAATATATTTGATTTTTCTATGAAGAAATAGAAAATGTATCCATTTATGCAGTTTTTCAACAATTTTTTTAGTAGATTTTGAGGAAACTTTTTTTATTTATCAAAATATATGCTGTAGAATTTTTTTTTTCTTTTGTGTTTAGTAACGGTGGATTGTATTCTTTTCGCTCGGTAGTACCTTTGATAATGATTTTTTTTTGTCATTCTGCGAATTAGACAGTTCACTCATATGTCTAAGTTGTGTGGTTTTCGGTAAGAGTCGGGTTTGGGGTTCAAGATTCATCTCATCGTATTGCCCATTTACTTATTAATTATATGATAAATGTTTTTTTTTTGGGATTTTTATAGTGTTTATACCTTGTTTATTAGCAAATAATACATGTATTTATATATTACGAAATAGAAAATAAATAGGAATAAACAAGTTTTCTATTTTTATGAGGTTTTTGGCAACTGAATAAGGTTTTGATTTGACAAATTGAAAGACCCTATGGTTTTTTATTTATTAAGACCCTATATGTGATTTTGTCATTTTGATAATCAAGGTTTTGTTTTTTCTCTTGATTATAAAAAGCGAACGTGAAAATATAAGTAAGCTAATACTTCATTTTTTTCAAAACTAAAAAAAGTACGTACTCCTGTTGAGAAATAATAATAATAAACTTTTTCATGAGAAGTTAATTTAGGTATCGTTTGGCAACGGAAAAGTATATTTTTTCGGAATGTTAACTTTCTTGAAAAAGTAGATAAGAGCATTTGACTCATCGGAAAGTGAAGGAAAAAGGCAGAATCTCGAGTTGTGTAAAATGAATATTATGTTTGGGTAAAATTGCAAAAAACATGAAAAGAATCGGAAAATATTGAATAATTACTTAATTGTCCCTTTGATTTAAATAATAAATTATGCTATTAAATTGAATTAATGAATTCATATTTAATTTATTTTAATTGTATAAGTAATTATTTTGACCGATGTGCATATTTAAATATTAAAAAATAGATCAAATATTTACCATTGTTTTTCTAAAGGAAATATTTACCATTGTTATATGGTGTATAATCAATTTATAAATAAATTCGTAATTATATTTCATTATTGTGTTTCAGCTAGTTCTTGTCATATATTTATTGTGACATTTTAAATTTAGGTTGAGTCAATGTAATAAAACACATGTCGATCGCATGAATTATTTATTATAATACTAGCTATGTATATTAAAAGTTATAAATGGATTTTAATTGTTTTTATGAATATGTGACTTTTTAGTGCAGATGGAATAGTTGGAACCACTTCCATTGTGACATTGAAGAGAAATTAATTAGGGAAACAGGTAGTTGATATACATATTTGACCTAATTTTAATTAAAATTATTTCAAATTTTGGGATACTTAAATATTATCATTGACAGCTGATGCAATGGTGTCCACTGGACTATCCAAATTGGGCTATCAGTATATAAATTTAGGTATGTCGACGTTGATATTTAAACGTATTTATTCTCTTAGTAAAGTCGTATTAGTGAACTGATATAAATTTAACACAAAATTTAGTTTTTTTATTCAAATTATGCAATTTTGAGTGTAAATAATAAAAATATCTTGTGTTGAAATAAACATAATATTTGACCTATGCTCGTTTTTTGCTGTTGAAACTTTGTAGATGATTGTTGGGCTGAGCTAAATAGAGATTCCGAGGTATGTAATAAAATTTTCATCACATATTTTCACAATTAATCCTTAACTACCTACCACTAATTAATTAAGCAGAGATATATTTGTGTGTGTGTGTGTTTGATTAATTTAGATTGAGTGAAAGGAATGAACAACTTACCAATATAATGTCACTCTCCACCAACTATTAATATATATGGTATTAAGTCATATATAATCATAAATGTAATCTTCCTATCGATACTTTAAACGTACAAATTCAATATTTTTATTCTTCAATGACGCACTTGCCATCTCTTGAAAAAACATGTATTGAAATTTGTTCATGTTGGGGAAAATCATGAGTTGACTCCCTAGATGCAGGCAAAAAGTTGCCCCCAACCCTACCTCCTTCATTGCTATGTTTTTCTTTTGCGTTCCTCTGCTAGTTCACCACATTCGCACATAGGTAACACACCCAGTTCTCCTGCTAACAGTGTGTTACTCTTGTGCAGTACTTTCAGGAACCCAAGAGTAAGGGTCCAAGTCACTAACTCCATGTTCGAAACTTCAAACTCTAAACATGTCCAAAACAATCACCCGAACATGTAGAAAAGACGTCAATAACTTCTAGAGTGCTAATATGACTGAGTCAAATATGTGCATCAAGTTGAAATATTCAAAAATTTGAATATTTCAAATTCCACCATAGTATGAAATTTGCAATATTCAAAATTTTAGGGGTAGTTGTTAGTTATATTCAAACATTATTTTAAGAAATTAGAACATTTTGGTTATTTTCAATACCTAATACTTGTGTTCATAATAAAAAAAAAAATTCTTTTTTTTCCCAAATAAGTTGAAATATTAATATATATATATATATATTTCAATTTTTAACAATTAAATGATAATATTTCAATTACTTTTAACAAATATTAAACTAAAGAAACCTAAATTTGGACAGGGGAATATGGTTCCTAAAGCATCAACATTTCCATCGGGAATTAAGGCTTTAGCAGATTATGTCCATAGCAAGGGATTGAAGCTTGGAATTTACTCCGATGCCGGGTATGTATTCTTTTATTGGATTAACTTGCGCTATTGCTATATATATACGATTATGAAAACAAATAGGTGCGAACAAAAAACCATTTATGAATATGTTTCAATATTAATCGCTATCATTTATAATATTTCTTTAAATATTTTTATTTTCACACAATTTTTAAAATGATTAGGCGAATATTAAAAATGATATGGGCAAATATTAAAACATGTAGTGAAATTTTTGTATGCACTTATTTATTTGTGCAACTTTGTTTGTACAATTAAGTTTTCCATATGATTATTAAATTTCTAATTGTTTAAAGAAAAAGGTTAGTACTTGCTATGATTATTGTAAAATTGCCCTCTGTGTGGACGCGCATACACGTATGTTTTGAAGATCCTTTTGCTAACGTATATGTATCTTTTCTTAGAACTCAAACATGCAGCAAAACAATGCCCGGATCTTTAGGGTACGAAGAGCAAGATGCAAAAACTTTTGCGTCCTGGGTATGACCTTTTATTTTCACTACTAGCTATATACTATTTCTGTTATGAAATAATTGTTCACGAGAAAGTGGATAATTATTTTGAAACAAATCGAGAGAGTATAAGTTTTTATTTACTTATATAACTAGCCATGTTATACAAAATTTGCAAAAAAAAAAAAATATCTGATTAAATTTTGCAAATATATATGTCTAGGGAATTGACTACTTGAAGTATGATAATTGTTTCAATCCTGGCACAAGTCCTAAGGAAAGGTATATATTCCTAGTTTTTCCTTGTTTGCTATAAAGTTGATTTTTTATTTATTTATAAGCGACGGGACAATAGGCCTACAAAGACTTGTGTTTCTCATTCCCTAGTGGGGGTGTCACCCGAGTTAGTTGTTAGTTCTTCCCTTAAATCCATAAATCTCACCCCATACCGTCGGTAACGAGGATCGAATCTGAGACCTTAAAGGAAATCCAAAGCGCATCAATCGCTTGGCCCAACATGCCTTGGTATATATAAAGTTGATTTAATGTTTGATGACTTGATGTGTATATGTTATTTCACATCATTACATAATAAATTATATTCCCATTATTTGATAAATTTTGTTGGATGTTTATACATAGTAATTTTATTATTTACTGATAATATATATAATTCCATTATTTCTGAAAAATTAGGTATCCACCAATGAGCCAAGCTTTACAAAAATCTGGAAGACCCATCTTCTTCTCCTTGTGTGAATGGTGAGTTATAAATTCTTTGTTTAGTTGCTTTAGTTCAATATTTTGGGAAACATATGAACCCTAATGTGTTTATGTGAAATTATATATAAGGGGACAAGAAGATCCTGCAACTTGGGCTTCTGAAATTGGAAATAGTTGGAGGACAACAGGAGATATTTCTGATGATTGGAACAGGTAATCTCATTGTGAATCCATCTTTCTTATTGCTAATATGTTGTCGGAAGAAAAAAAAAACGTTTTTTTCATGTAGAGTCGTGCATATGTTTTTCATGCGAGTTAGGAGATTATATAGTTAAAAGTTTGCACACGTGAATTGTTAGAAAGTGTGGTTAAGATAATATTATACAAACAGCCGTGTACTAACAAACGTATTAGATCAAATCTAACAACTAGATGGAACATTATATCAGCTCACATGAAAAACACTTGTATAAACTCACATGAATCTATGTGTTAAAATTTCATTTTCACTAAGAAAAATGTTGTCATGAAATAGGTAATGCATAGGGAATGATTCCATTTTATGTTGGGAAATAAAATAGCAATGAGGAATTTATGCAATAATAAGAACAACAAAAACAAAAACAACATCAATAACACGACACAATGATTTACACAATTCGCTTAATGTGGGTACAATAATTTTTTCATTTAAATGTCACACACTTAGAGTTCACAATTACGAAAAGTGTATTTATAAAAGAAGATAAAGCGTGTCAGAACTTTTGCCTTAAAACAAAATTTGCCAACACGTTGTGTCCTTAAACTCCCATTAGCGTGCGACACTATCAACGTTAATAATTCATCTAGATAAACTACCATATTTCACATACTCAACATTATACAGTGCAATATATTTCAATACCTTGAGTGATTTTGTGTTTTTGCTTATATATACAAATATTCTTGACAATTTCGATTAAAAACACTTATTAATATCATTGTTTTGGACAATATGACATCATGTGTGGGTGAAATTAAAAAAAAAAGCACAAAAACTCAAACATTTAGACATTTTCGTAGTCAAATCTATATATTTTTATTGTTCGCATATCTTTGCACACCTACTTTTGGTATAAAAAACATGGGAAATAGTATATTGCACGAATTTGTATTGTGCACACATGTTTTTGTTTATATACATTAATATTACTGTTTTGGACAGTATGACATCACGTGCGGATGAAAACGACAAATGGGCATCTTATGCTGGACCTGGAGGATGGAATGGTATTCATATTATGTAAATACATTAATTGATTAGGTAGTATTTAAATTTAATTAAAAGAAAGTAAAGGAACGAGAATGAGAATTAAGAACAGGAATGGAGTCATCACCATGACTAAATAATCATAATTCCCTTCTAATTCTTGATTCCCATTTTCTAACAAAAATTAAACTGAAATAAAAAATGTTGTCTAATTAAATTCTATTCATTTATGAAACCTATACATACGATCTACTCACACGTACAAAACTGTTTGTGTCAGATCCCGACATGCTTGAAGTTGGAAATGGAGGTATGACAACAGAGGAATATCGATCACATTTCAGCATTTGGGCATTAATGAAGGTACCAATTACAATACAATTACATCTATAAATCAATATTAATACATCAAGAAAAATAATAATACATCAGTAACCATTGACTAAATAATAATTTACAACATTTATATTGCCAGTTTAGCTCAAAAGACAATGAGTTTCACAATTTTAATCACTTCAAGGAGTTGATACATATATAGATGCAAGTTGCATGTAGTAGTATAGATAATCTAGAAAGAGAAGAAAGTAGGTCACATGTTTAGAATGGATCGAAATTTGGTCGGCATACTCAAAACAAACATGCGGCAAAAAACAAATGCAGTATGTTCTAGCACGTGTTATATTGTTTCCATACATAGTTTGAACTGGTAATTTTGATTCATTTTACTAGTGTTTTCTATTAGGATTGTGATTTGAGTAGTGTGATATGTTTATATTGTCATTACCTCATTGTTTAGTAAATAACGTTTTTTACTATTAATCAATTAAAAACATAGTTTCTTCTAAAATTTTCTTATGTTATCGTTCAGTTAATTCGTTTTCTCAT
Source organism: Pelargonium citronellum (assembly GCA_036897665.1). Classification (NCBI taxonomy): domain Eukaryota; kingdom Viridiplantae; phylum Streptophyta; class Magnoliopsida; order Geraniales; family Geraniaceae; genus Pelargonium; species Pelargonium citronellum. The sequence goes on from JAYMSZ010000117.1 coordinate 6,212, forward strand.
AACTAGACATCACATAACAGAAACCTTATTGTAAAAGATATTTTTCTCGACAAACTATCTACACAAATTAGTGCACGCATACCGATTCAACTGTTGTTAACTCTCAATCAACCATCCTCAACTAATAAATGACTTTTTTTTTGCACTTTTTATTGTGTTGATAAGTATTCCCAAAATATTATTTTGGGTCACATAAAATGTTGTTATTAATAATGTGTTTCAATTACGTAGTAGATACAATCATATTATTTCTCTTTGGACAGGCTCCTTTGTTGATTGGTTGTGACGTTCGGTCAATGGACAAGGAGACTTTGGAGTTATTGAGCAACGAAGAAGTTATAGCAGTAAATCAAGGTACAAGCCTAATAAATATAGAAACAAAATTAAATGCACAAACATAGATTTAATCGTTGATAAACTCTTTACCAATTTGCCCCACGCTGAAAACTGACATTTGTGTACTTATTTGTACAATTTGGTGTTTCCATACCTATATTGGGTGAAATTATTTTGATGTAAAACTTATATATATAGTACGCATGTACTTGTTGACAGACAAAGTTGGAGCTCAAGGGAAAAAGGTCAAGAGTGTGGGAGATCTCGAGGTAATTTCTTTAATAAATGAATATAGGAAAATCTTAGTATTTATTTGATGAGTAATGGATGGAAAATTGTAGGTTTGGGCAGGTCATTTGAGTGGCAAGAAGTTCGTCATAGTTTTATGGAACAGAAGTTCTTCGAAAGCTATTGTTACCGCTCGTTGGTCCGATATAGGCCTCGAGTCGACTGTTGTTGTCAGCGCACGAGATTTGTGGACGGTATGACATATATTATCTCAACTTTATTACATTTTAATTCATTACGAATGTCTATTACTCACTTTTACACAAATTCTAGACATCTTGATACTTGATTGGTGGGATGTTATGTATTGAGTGGTTACATTTATTTTGCAGCACACAACTCAGGCATATGTCAAAGATGGAGAGCTATCTGCTAATTTGGATACACACGCTTGTAAAATGTATGTGATTACTCCACATTAACTACAAATATTAAAGGCATGAAAGAAGAAGATTATGTACCAGTCAAAATGCAGATGAAACCTACTTTGAGCATGTAAGAATTTGGTTTGAAATGTATACACCTACTTTTATACGAGTAATGAACAGAATTTGTAGCAGCAGCAGCAGCAGTTGACTATATATATCATTACAAGCACTGAACTGAAAACTAAAACTCAACTTGCCGTAATGAAAGCACTGCAAATTAATGCATACACACAATTATCTAAAGACATCACCAATCCATTTTCTTAGTATCATCATCATATATACCACCTACCTGTTTCATTGTGTTCTCATCTTCTCAACAATGGTCCTGCTCTTTTCTTCGATGTGCCGCCTCTTTTCTTCAAGTTTCTCTCCCATTTTCCTCCCGATATCAAGCATCCTCGCTTTCCTCCCCAATCTCTTCGGCTTTGCGTCGTCCTCTCCGATGGTATTGTTGAAACTCAGGGATCGCTCTGCCAATACCAAAGACCCGGATGAAGATGAAGATGAAGATTCTGCAACCTCCTCTTTGGTTTCTTGGTCGTTGTCCGTACCCAACAAGGGGGTTTTCAGTTCTTGAAATGACTTGGTCTCGACCAATGGTTTTATGGAACTTGGCAAAAGTGTGTTGGCTCCTGGAAGTCTGTTAATTGGTTCTTCAACTTTCTCGGGTTTTTTATGCTTGCTTTCCAAATGATCATCGGAGGAGGTTACGGTATTGCTATTGCCATTGCCATTGCCATTAGCTTCAGTTTTGGGTTTGGTTTTTACTACACCGGGTTGGGGGTTAAAAGCTTCACGCATAGGGGTGGGATCGCTAACCACTTCTTGATTAAGCCATATATATGGAGCAGCTTTGCTTGGGATCCAATCGTCCTTCTCTGCCTGCATAAAAGGAATGCATACGCTTTCGCAGTTTGGAAGCACCAGAGTTTCTCTGATGGCAGCCTGCATAAAACAAACAACCATCATTACTCATTCTGTACAAGTTGGTTAGTCTTTTCAGCAAAGAAAAAGCTTTATTTGAAAGAACACTGTAATTTGTTGCATCTCCGATGCAGAAAGACCTCTAACAAGTTGCTCAAAATTAGAATATGGCAAAGCAAAAGTTTCCAGATCCTAAAATTCAGAGATGAATCGAGTTTAGTAAATGGCTAGGCAAGTTCAAATCATGATTGTTGAATCGCGATTCAAATCGGTAATTGGAATGGATATTTTGTTGGTCGCACAACTTTTAGAAAGAGTTATATGATAAATATATAAATTAATATTAGAAAAAAGTTTAAACTAAAACAAACAACTTTATTATTATTATTTTTTTGAAAGGACTAAAACAAACAACTTAATAAGTAAAAGTTAATAGTGATGAGTTCTTCTCAATACAGGTCGAGACACATTCTACCTGATCTGATACAACCAGTCTCTTATGACTCAACAAATGTGAATAGGGTGAGTTAGCTGAATCAGAAGAATCAAATCGAGAGAAATCAGCTTAATAGGGTGTTTCTCTCCCGATTCTAATCAATGGGAAATTCAATAGTAGTTTTGAATAGTTTAGGCGATGAATCGGCCGAATTGAATCGCGGAGATTCTAACAACCATGGTTCAAATGTGTAATGCATAGTTGAAGAGATGGAAAAGGCAATTATAACTACAGGAGTTTGTTACAGTAAAAACACAAGGAGGCACATGAGGAAAGGTTAAGAACTAATGAAGTTATACTTAATATTGGCAAAACTAAAATCAAAGGGACACTTATTTTGAGCCGGATAAGTTAATTATTTTTATTAGTGGAACTAAATAAAAATTATGGAAGATGAATATCATCAAGTATTTGAAGCACATATATATCCATACCTTAAATCGACTGATAAGCAACAAAGCAATACGCCCGTTGCTAATCTTGTGATCCCCAACAGAAGAATCCAGGTTGAAATCTATATCAGGCATGACTGTGAAACTAAACCATAATTGATCTGAAGGTGGTGGCTTTATGTGTATGCGCAATGTTCCTCGAAGGGATGCTACTCTTATTGCCAAAGAGATTGGAACCTTCAATAAATAAAAAAATTAACGATAAATAAGTCAATTAGTTACAGATTAATGGAAGCTTTTGCTACTCCTATAAATTCAAGCTAAACACCATAAAAACAAGTTTATCAATATCACAGATTGCTTTGTTATGGTAACAAAGATGATAATGCAGACACATAAAGAGGCCCTTTAGTTAGGAAATCCACTGAAACTTATTGTGGACATTTCATTTCATATTATCTGCACAATACCATGCACATTAGTTAAGACTCTGTTCTCCCAACTATGATCCTGCAACAACTGGTAACTTTGAAGCGTCGATTTGAATACGCGACACGATTCGGACACGTGATTTGTCATTTTCAAAAAAAGAATGTGGGACACGAAATATTAGGACGTCACTTTTTTAATTGAAAATATATATTTTATATATATCAAATTATTGTCAGCAAACAAACAACAAAAATCAAGTCATTAGTATTCATAGACATAACTAAGGGGCTTTTTGATCAAGTTTGTTTTTTTTATATAAAACAGTGATTTGCATGTCAGGAGCGTGCCCTGATTATTATTTTATTTTTATTTAGTATTATCCAATTCATGTGTCAGACACCGATTCACATTCTGATCACAATGTCAGTGTTTCATAAGGTATCAAAGTGTTGTCAAAACTTACTGCCTACAATAGCAAATATGGAAAGAGGATTACGATGACAAGATTGTAACCTTGTTATCCTTTTACCATGTAGTGCCTCCATAGTGGTATTCAATCAAAGCATGCCTAAAGCACAAGGAAAAGGAATTTTTATGATCCAAGCAAAATGTAAGCTAAGCTCTTTGGCCTTGAAAGCTTCCTCTCTTTTCCCCTATGTATAGGACATTAGAAAATAAAAAATTGTGGCTAAATATTAAAAGCTGTTTTTTGTGATTTTGGTTATCTAGGTGAGATATCTAGTTTTGGTGTAGGATTCAATCTGCAGCTTCTGTGCAATGACACAAAGTTCCAAGTTTGACCTAATTGGCTGAAAGAAAGTTAGATTGAATTATTGATATAGAAACAACTGGTAACATATGGTAAGGCATGATTCCTATTGATGGTACAGAAAATGCTATTATTGCATGAATGATAGACATCCCTTGCATGCTAAGTGATAGATATAAAGTACTATCCCTCTATAGTGAGACATGGAAAGCTACTCCTCACGCATCAGATATATTGACCTTTATTTCATCATGGAGTGATGAAAAATGGTTATCCATCTCTAAGTTTCAAACACCCTCTCAATACATTAAGTGATTGAAGAATTGGAGTATTGTTGAGTTACCATGTTATGTTCTGGAAGCAGATTTGAATGATTTTGTAGATATTATTGAATTTCTCCCCTTTCTTCCATTACTTTTTTTATCAGCCCCTTTCTTCCATTACTTTTCCCTTCTTCTGCCTACTGTATATTATTCTTCCCTTTTCTCCTTAATCTCACACATTTCTCTTCAATTGTTTTGCTTCTTGTGTTTGTCCAATATCAAATTGGTATCAAAGCTAAAAATTCAAGACATTGGTGAGCTAAAAAAAATCCCCCACACTTCAGATTCACAAACCCTAATAGTGCAACAGCAAAAACCCAAACTAAAGAAACAAACAGACCCACATCCCACCCACCCTATACCTTGCGCCACCGCAAAACCTCCATTGACTATCCTCCATCTAAGCCCGAGATCATATGGCAGCAATCTACACCACTGCAACAGTACCAACTCGTCATTACGGCATTACGCACTAGTAGCCCGTGTCGCGATCTATTCTCTCCATTCTTAGATCTGGTGTCTTATGGTGGCCAACTGGCCATAGCACCATGACATTAACCATAACCACGGCAGTCAGTCCAGGACTAGTTTCTTCCAATGATTGAATAAACATATAATTAAATTTCTCCCATTTCTTTGTCATATTTGGTCTTTGTTATTTTTTCCGCTTTCTATTCAACTTTTGTTCCTTGTTTTTATCCTACATTAGGTGGTAGAGCAGCCTAAAACCCACTGAAAAAGGTTTGAGGTATCGGGGTCCCAATAACAACCCTTTAATGGTTAAGTCAGTTTCTGAATTGGACGAGTTTCTGAATTTAGAGATAAGTAGTCATTTTTCAACAGCCATTTTCCTCAAGGAATGAGAGTTTAATATTGCTTAGTGATTGGGTAGCTTCTTGTCATATGTGACCATATAGGGAGAAGTAATTTATCGCTGTCACTTCACAAGTGGGGAACAGTTGCCAGGCATGTAAGACAATTTTTTGCATCATTCGTCACCCATTAATTTCAACTATTTTCACTATTTATTCCTAAAATGTGTCATCCACTACAGACCATGCACATTTTCTTGGATAAAATTTTTTAGGAGACCTTTGCACTCAAATTGACATTTTAAAAGGATTGATTGTGTATCAACCACAATCTGATACCATCTGTCACACAATCAAAACTTCACCACATCTCCTATGGCATTAAGTTTCTCAATTTTGTCCTAATCACAGATACTTGCACTCACACGAGGTTATAGAACATTTTATCGATTCACAAGAATAAGGGAAACCTAGGAGAAACACACTAACTCCATAACTAGTATTCAGTATATGCAGCAGGAAGTCATTGTTGAGAAACTTAAAATACCCAACACAAACAGGATGTTGGCATTTGAACAGGCAGTTAGCATACCAAATTCTAGGATTTTGCCACAATGGCATTGAATTGACAACACCAAACTGCTAGATCAAATATTTTTCTTATCTTTCTTTGTTTTTTCTTATAGCTCCTCACAATGTATTTCTTGATTTCAAAAACCAAACTCAGTCTATGGATAGAATAACTAAGTCCTTATCTTTGCACTCTAATTTATTTTATATTTTTAGAAGAATGTAAGAGAAAAACTATAACATAGAATAGTGTACAATGAAAAAGTTGGACACAGAAATGCTTATCTGCACAGAAAACTTGATTACAAACCTGTGAAACTTGTTTGGCAATGGAATTCAGTAGAGACTTCCACTTGGATGTTGAAGCTGATACAGAGCTCTTAGAGCCTTTAGAGGTATCTGTAAGACATAAATTAGGCTATGATTAACATCCTTTATCATAAATATTTATTAGATCAGATATTCTGAAAAGATAAAAGGGAACGTCCATTAACAAGGAATAGAGAAATCTTTCTCCACACACTGACATTATTTGCAGAATGACAAGAAAATGAGCAAAATATGCAAGCACATTGACAATATATCATCAAACATGACCACATGGGCCTTATTACTTGCTTTTTCTCATTTTTGTAGTAAAATTTTATTATTTATATTAGTTACATGGAATCACCTATTTGTGTCTAGAACTCTAAATTAGGCACAATAAATTTCTATATTTGCTCCTGCATTCATTCTCACCCCTTCACATTGGTCCATTTTCATTTCCTCCAAATAAAAAGGGAATAAGATTCTCATTCCCCGATGGTTATATAACCTAAACATGAGATAACATTGCACAAAAGTAAACACAATGAAGAGGGATAGCATTCTCATTCCTTGATCCTGTATTCTGATTGCCATTAAGGTTACCCGAACCCAATCCTAATAAACTTAGATTGAGAATTGAGAATCGTAACTAATTGTCTAGTATAAACGTACTTAGTTGTACATGTCTTCCAAGTTCTGTATACAAGCCCTTTCAACCTTCATTATAATGCATCTCTATTTTTCTTTTTTGGGATGCAGGTCAGAAGCAAGAAGCAAGCATAGGGGTTAAAATTTGCACGTAAGGTAAGGCCTACTCGAGACATCATATGACATTATTTTCTCTTATTTTAGAGTCAAGTAAATCTAGTAATATTGAAATTTCGTAGACAATGGCAGTTTTTGGGTTTTATAGATAGTTGACTATCGGGCTTCTGTTTGTGGCTTCATTATTTCATATTTTCACTTTCATTGGATGTCACAGTCTATTCCGTCAGATAGTAGCTACAGGAAAGACACTTGCTTTGGGAGGATTATGTGTGACACTGGTGTTTAACAAGCATGATGGAGAATGAAGTTTGCTGAGGTTTCAGTTAGATATCAACCACACGTATTGAGTCAAAGATCATAAAGAAACAACTCCACCATGTGAAGTTGATCTCCATTGTAGCACGTCTAAATCCTCCTATCATCTAAAGATAAATCTACTAAATATTTATTTGTGTATGATATCAGATAAGCATTTACTCTACTGTTTCCACTAATACTGCCATTACTGCTTTTTCTTTTCAATTTAAATGTATAATTATTCTATATGCTAGAGTATATGGTGTTTATGATCGTCAAAGTATTATTGTTCCACATTTACGTGTGATCAGAAAATAGCTATTGGAGTGACACTAAAATTGCTTCTATCTCCATTTATTCAAAATTTAAGGAGCACCATTTGCATCATATTAAAATTTTCAATACTAACTACAGAAACAGTATAGTATCAAAATCAATTAGTTTCCATACTAACCATGTTTAGGATCCCCTTCATCCTTCTGTGTCTGATCTAATTCACCCTCCGCCTCAGTAGAAAGATTCAACTGTTTTCCATAATACTCAATTTCTTCTAGAAGATCTGAAGAGAAGTCCCCATCAGCGCCTGATTCTGAATTTGTATCCCCTATGCCTTTTTGTATTATATCAAGTTCACGAGCTTCAAGTCTAGTTTCAACACTTAATACTACTCCACCTGAATATTCAAAGTCAACTTCCAAGGCCCAAACTTCATTCATGTCCATTGGAAGAATCCTCATACCGTGGACATAAGGAGGGACGTTCCCGAGGTCTATATCAGTACAGATGATGTCACCTACGTAACTGGGGGTCCTCATACTGGACAACGTTCGCTGTTTAAGAAAAAAGGAAATAGGAAAGAAATAATCAGCGAATATGCTTCTTCCAATCCATTTTTGATAATACGAATGTTGCGCTCATTAAGATCATGTAATAATTCAAGAGCCAAAGAATATTTTAGCTTCATTCTTCAAAACTCAAAAGGCGGGTATACAGATGTGTTTATATTTTAGTCTATTAGATATCTGTGCATTGGAGAAAAGGTAATGTAAAGATAACCTTTGTTTCTTTGAAAAATAGACAGTAATATGTAAAATAGGTCAAAATTTAATGCCTATATTTCGCATAGGCTTTTTCACTATCGTGTAATGTGTGGCATTTCTTAAATGAACATGGGCACAAAAATGCCACCAAGTTGTGACATTGACAGGAATAGTCGTAATACACTATTCTGTAATGTGTAGCATTTGTTAAATGAAGCACGAAAGTGCCACCAAATAATGACATTGACAGGAACAGTCGTGTAAAATATAAGAAGACTAGAATCTTTCTTTTTCTTTTTTTCTTTTTTGTGGAAATGACAAACCTGAATTCGTGCTTGCACAACTTTTTTTGTCTCTGAATTGCTCTTGGCATCAAAGAAAAGCCGTGAAATTAACAAATTCCAACAAAGAGTTCCCTCATCAATATTGAACTTGTCATCAGAATCTGCATCAGAAAAAACCGACATATGACTTTGGCTTCCTGACCGAGAAACGGCTGGTGGTGATGGTAAAAACACGTTATCTTCAGAAGAACTGTTCAGTGCTTTTACTAATGCTGTCTTTACTGATCCGAAGGCCAAACCGGAATCTTGAGGTTGACGAGATTTCTCAATGATCTTTCTCTCTTCACGCCCTGAAGAGGAAATCCAGCCTGCCCTATTTTCAGCATTAGTTTTGCCAGCCTTCTTTGAGAGCTTTTTCCACAACTGGCGAACCTTTGATGATGAACCATCATTCCTAGCTGCCCTATCTACTGGTTCAGCATGGACCACTACTGAGGGTTTCATAAATGTAGGATATCCTGTATTTAAGGATGTTAAGTAACTGTGAAATTCTTCATTCAACTTCGAAAACCAATCAAGTCTTTCTTTGTCATCACATGAAGCAAGACGAAGGGCCTTACACCATGACTCCTTCTCCCAGGAAGTTTCAAGATAAATGTAAAACACTTTACTTCCATGGTATATTGCTGAATTCTTGCTTTCCACTTTTATGGGGAACTTTTTAGCCCTGTATTAGCAATAATGAAAAAAGCATAAATTAATAGAATTTCTTTTTTTCCCTATTGAAAATGAATACAAACTATATTGACAATTCAAGCTTTGAGAAGACGAATATAAATTTTGAAGGGGCAACAAAACACTCTTACTTCTTAGAACCCAAACAGATAAGATAAACTATAAAAGGGTAATCTAGAACAGAAAAGAGATGAAACTTTTTTCCCTAGCTCATACATACACACGAGTTGTCCAGAAAGGAAACCAATAAGTCTTGCCAAACAAAGATCCTAGTGAGAAACAACCCAAATTATTAAGGACTCATAATTCCTACTACATAATCTTAGTATTAAAAGAGTAACTTGTACAAGTATGGGAATGATCACAAATGTCTCAAAGGGAAGGTTCATGCAAAAGTAGGTAAGGAAACTGAACACCTATTTTCTATTGACTTTAAATTGAAGAATTTAGTGCTTTAGTTCATCCTAAACATATAATGGCATTAGCCCAGCATAGGGAAAGCTTCATATAGCTTCTTCCACAACTTCATATAATTTTCTATAGTATTACGAATAAAGCTCAGGACAGGCATATAGGAGATGGGATACCTTTAACTACAACCCATTTCTCACTTACAAAGGGAAGAAGACAGGTACTAGAAAATTCAACCAGATAAATAATAATATAATATCATCCACCAAAAGGGTTTCAGATAAAGACAACATTACCACTTTTTTGAAGGTAAAGTTGTAGCTGAAACAGCCTCTACCACACAACTCTTAAGCTGAATGCTAGTGTGGGAACCATCAGGCTCTGTTAGTACAAGAGATCGATCCTTGATTTTTGCACGTCTTTGGACAGGAGAAACCTCCCAAAGATCCTTCTTTTTCTTTTGGTCCTTTGGTACAGTATTTGGATCTAGAACCCAAACTACACCCTGGAAAAGAGAGAGATACCATATGAAATCTATAGCCAACTGAAGTAAGAAATGTCACTTTATAAATTTTTGTAATTACGCACATACATGAACCAAATATGAAGCGAACATCTCATTGTGTGTAAGTGTGTGTGTGTGTGTGTAAAACCTCCCTCCGTCCCAAAAAGAGTCTTGTTTCTCTTGCACTTTTGTCCCAAAATGAGTTTCCTATTTCCCTTTTAAGAAGTTAGTTATGCAGTAATTACCAACACTATGCCCACAATAAGTTAGTTATCATCCCTTAAGTTTGTTACAAAACATGCGCATGGGGTTACAAGAAGATATGTACAACACTAACTAACTTCTCTTTAAGACACTCATGTTGGGACCGAAAGAGTATAATTTATATTTTACACGAATCATGAGAGCACAGTAAAAGCCCTTCCAAAAAGACAAGGTGATCCCCAAAATCTAAGAGTGCAAGATAGCGTAGAGTTCCATAGTAAGCTATAAGAATTTGGCTGATACGTAATAGTACTAGCATAAAAAATACGTCAACAGAGCATTACATGGGGTGGTAATAAGCACTTCGCATTACTTTGTTGTATGAGAAACCAATTAAAGTTGACATTCAGTTACTTTGGATTATGTTCTCAAATGTTTCTTTTACTCTATGTGTCCCAAAATAATTGTTCACACTCCAATTTTTACGAAGATTAAGGATGAGTTAGCTACAATTAGGCTTTCCTCCTTATACCCCCATGTGTTTTGTTGTAGCAAAGCTAAAGGGTTATAACTAACTTATCTTGAGAATATTGTTGCTAATTGATGCATAAATAACTCAGTAAAATACTAAAATAGAAAGATGACACCTATTTTGAAACAATTTTTTGTAGAGAAGTGGACAATTCTTTTGGGACGAAATGAGTATGAGATTTCCATCTAACAATATGTAGAAAGAACCTACTTGTTAAAAGTAGTTAGCCAGTTTATGCAAAAAATTCATCATCAACAACTCATTTAAGTAGAAACAAATGTCCAGTTTCAAGTATTTCATAAGATTCATTGTAATTTGAACATTTTGTTATACAGTATCAAAACAATAGCAACAACTTGCAGTGATTACATATGGTGGTAATAGGCACAACAAAGTCCTGAGTCTAGCAACTTTCATAACTTTGTTGTATGAGAAACTGACTAAACTAAACAGTTAATTTAAATATGTTTTCAAATGATTCCTACATGAGATTTCCATCTAACAATACACAGAAAGAAGCTACTTCGCAAAAGCAGTTAGTTGGCTTATGCATAAACTCATCAACAACTACTCGTTCCAAGATTCATCATAATTTGAACATTTTGCAGTGAGTAGTAACGACGATCAGACATAAAAACACAACATTAATGGAATCAGCATCACCTGCTTGTTGGAAGCAAGAAGATGAACGGACTGGTGGGGATCGAGGTCGCGTGGTTGAGATTGTTGAGTTAATGCATCTCGATCTCTGGTCTTCTTCCTCAGGCGGCTCAAGAGGTAGAGGAGCCCCAGAGATTGCAGCGCGAGAACGAAGAGCGAGCCGAAAACAAAGCCAGAGAGAAACATCCACAACACCATTGGAATCGATCAAGTACAGTTTACACAGAGAGAGAGAGAGATCGACGAATCGATCAATGGAGGAGAGGCATTTTGGTAGATTTGTGGTGCGAATTGGAATCGAATCAAGAAGAGAAGAGAAGAGAAGCGAAGGTATGGGTTGCTTCCAATGGCATTTTCTTTGAGTGGCAAAACGGTAAATAAGTGGAGAAGAAAGAGAGGTGGTGCGTGGAAGCGCGTGGTGTTGGTGGAGATTGGCGTGTTTTGGGGAAGGCAAAGAATCGTCCGTATCTGAGTAACCAACCAAACTTCACCAAAATCCAACAACAACTACCGTTATTCACCCCTTGGGTCACCACGTGATTTAATTGGATTTGAATTCAGCGTAACCGAATTTGTGTTGACTAACTTAATCAGTTTAATAATCGGATCGTGTTTGTATCGGATCCGCCTAACTCGTTCAGTTTGTGCAATGTAAAAAATGACCTGCATAAGTTAAACGGGTCATATATATCAGGTCGTGCCAGGTCGTATAATTTTGAGCTCAATTATTGAAACGTGTTATGTCGTGTTAAACCGCTCATAAGTAGGTCATGTTCACGTGGTGTTTTTCTACTCGTTTAATAACATTTAATAAACGGTTTGGATTAACTTGTTTAATATAATACTTAACTTTTCACATGACTCATGAACACGAATAGTAACCCATAATCTGAACGGTAATTCATGACATGACAATTGACAAAAGTTTGTTCGCTTTGATTATCACTTATTTAGTGACCCACATTTTTAAAGATTCTAACTCAATCAAATCTTGATCTTGATACGGTGTCGTGTTGGCTTTCTTCTTCTTCTCGTGTCAGGGATGGTAAAGGTGGGGACTTGGATCTGAATCTTAGGGTTTTGGATCGGGACCTGTAGCTTGCACGGATGAACGCATTGTTAAGCAAAGACTCTGAATGTGGTTACGGGGGACCGCCTCAGGCGTAAGAATCAGGATCTCGACACAAGTTTAAGTAAATGATTTTGAAGATTCTGACACGCTTCCAACAAGTATACCAAAATTGTACAAATAGGCTTCCAACTAATTACATGTTAACGTGACGGTTTTTCCTCTCGGCCACCCCATTCTGTTGAGGCGTATGGGTGCAAATAGTTTTATGAATGATTCCATGTTCTTCTAAATATCGATGAAGAACGGAACTCATATATTCGCCTCATTTGTCATTGTGCAGAATATCTTGACATTGTATTGTGTTTCACAGATTTTTTTAAAACTTTTGATATAACAAATTCACTTCATCCTTTGACTTCATAAAGCACAACTATGTCATTTTAGTACAATCATCAATGAAAGTCACAAACTAACGTGATCCACCCATTGTTTTCATCTTGGATGGACCCCAAACATCATAATGTATAACTATGAAAGGAAGCAAGCTTTTATGTCAACTCAAAAAAAATGAAACTCGATGGCTTTTTGCTAGCTCACAAATATCATACCGAAAAAACGTAACATCACATTTTGTAAATAAACTGGGAAATAAATTTTTTAGATAACCAAACGACACATGTTCTAATCGTCGATGCCACAACCAAAATTTTGAAATTTGCTTCTCCTTTCCCGCTCCGTCTGTTATCAAGGATCATTGCACCATTGTCGAGTCTCTAGGTGACAAGTCGACGTAATATAGTTTCTCTTTCTTGATACCATAATTAATCGTCTTTCGTGTCTGAATGTCCTTAAATACACAAGAATTAGGCAAAAAAAACTATGATAAGAGATAAAGCATACATGATTTGAGAAATTGACATGAGATTATAATGTAATAAAAGAACAACTAAATCCGAATCTAAAGGAAGAGTTTTAGTTATTTAAAGCTCATTTCTTAATCACCGGAGTTGTGTTCCCACTGGCTATGGAAACATTGTTTTCGAGGAGAGATTTAGGTTGGACACTTGTTTAGAATCATAAGTCATGTGATTAGTAGCACCCGAATCAATAATTCATGTACTATTACTAACATGTGCACTGATGAAAAAAAACATGTGCATAATTTTTTTAAACCATACTTGAGAAATCTAAATTGGCTGCGAAGAGGATTCTTTATCACTTTTCTTCTTTGTTGTTGTAACGACGGCTGCAATGGATGAGTTCTTCAAATCCTTCTTTCTCGGCTCTCGGTTATGATCCCAGGATACCCCACAAGCTCGAAGCAACGACTGATCTTGATATGACCAACCTTGTTGCAATGTTTGCATTTGAGAGTTGATTTATCAACTCTTGCAGTAGTCTTAGGACGATCGGTCTTAGGTTGATCATGCCAGCATTGCGTTGATTGAGGGTGAGCTATCATAAATAAGCTTCCATATCTGCTAGATTCTTTCTTTAGAGATGCATGATGGACAACTTCACGTCGAATCAACGCATAACATTCTTCTAAATCAGGAACATATTCTTTGCGTAAAATCCCTCGAAAAACTTGTTCAAAGGCCTCATTTAGTCCGACAAGAAATATGTGTACAAGAAGCCTTTTGACATATCGTTGATCAGATGAAATGTCTTCTGAATCCTTCATCACCACCTTATCGCGATGGTCTAATTCACGAAAAATCTCAGTCAAATCGCCGTAGTATTTAAAGAGAGACTTGCCGGTTGCTTTGCTGCGAAAGCCTTTTTATTCAAGGTGAAGACTTGAAATTCGTCACTCCCATCGTAAAAGGCCTATGATAAAGTATCTCACATTCCCCGGGGCAGTTGGCAAACGTAGATAATGTTTCATAATATTTGGTCTAATCGACATTAAAAGTCATCGTTTCACTTTCTGATTGTCAAAGTAGCATTTTTCATATTTATCATCAGTCTTCGCCGATGATTTGTAACGAATGTACAAAAGTTTTTCTCTTTCGGCAAGATGCATCTCTAAAGTACATACATATTAGATGTTAGAGGAAAAAATATACATGCACCTAACTAATTAGTCTCCTCATTATAGTCATTTCTAGGTAATACTTTTATCACCCGAAAAATAAAAACATGACAAAACAATATCCAGAGATAAAACAATTCTTATTCTAAGCAAGTCATTCAAAATAAGTGTCAAACTCCAAACTCATAGTCCTGAAACTTGCATAAAACAAGAACTGCACAAACCCTGCCATTTGGCCCGGCCGGTTCATCGAGGGATCGATCCTCGAGTCAGTCACTGATTGATTAATTTAAAAGAAACATTTGTACAAAGAAAACACTATAGAAGCAAAACTAAAGAGAAGAAATGTACTTCAAAAAGCCGAAAGAGGCAGCTTACACCAAACTCTCTTAACTCTCACTTTTTTCTATCAACTCATAAAACTTAAGAAGAAGAAAAAACTTGCAGATTTGTTGCAATGCAGGAGATGAGTTTTCTCTTATAAGTTATACATTACGGGTTTGCCGGATCTTGATAGCAAATAGACGATGCTAGGGACGAACGAGTCAGAAACGCGAACCTTGAGTTACAAGAAACAGTTGGCGGTGAAGAAGGAGAAGTCATGGTGGGAGACATTAAGCTGCTTCAACCAAGAATCTGCAGCACTATACAGGTAGATTATCCTTTCGTGATCGAAAGAGTCGAGTTGTAGCCAAACATCTCCGTGCATCTTGTACGTCGCCAGCCCAAATGGAGGAAGCGAAATCTCACCAACACCCTTCGGTTTACACGAGCAATTACCGTTTCTTATGTTGTCGTATTCGTAGCCCAATGCACTATCTGTAAGGATTTTACACAAAAATAACAGAAAACGCGTTGAGTACATAAAATTGTTTATACGCAAAATGTATCACCTTTAAAGGATCAATAAGTTCCATGGTTCACAACTATAAACCAATTGTGCGTCTCATACAGGCACCGAAGTTGTCTTCAACGTGGTGCCATTGAACTGTTGGCCTGAGAGTGCGCCAACTGACTGAAAATAGAATATGAGCACTAGTTGGTAGAACATAAATTCCACCTAAATTTAGGAATTGAATATGGCAAATTAAAACCTCAATTACTTTTTTTGGTCGCAAAGTAATGACTGAGAATAATATTTGTCGCAAAGTTCTCTCACTACCAAAACAGCACAACCAGAATGATTGGGAAATCATAAAATGCATAGACGTGATAAGATTTCGTTATAAGCTACCCAACAAAATTCCCCAGTAAGTCGTATAATGATTTGATGTGCAGAGATTATATTATAAATTACATGGGAATAATGCTTGGAAAGTCATAAAATGAACGGATGTGAAGAAATTATCTCATATACTACACGACAAACATGCCTTGTAAGTCATAAAATGCATTGATGTGAAGAGATATCGTCATAAACTACACGACAATAATGCTTGGAAAGTCATAAAATGCATGGATGTGAAGAGATAACCGTCACAAACTACACTACAAACATGTCTGATAAGTTATAATATGCTTGATTGTGCAGAGATTACGTTATAGAGAACACTACAAAAATGCCTCGGAAATCATAAAATGCATGAATGAGTGGAGTAACACAATAAACAACAAATAAAAAACCCCTAGGAAGTCAAAAGATGCATGGAAAAGAAAAGATTACATTATAAACTACACGACAAGAATCTCTGGGAAGTTATAAAATGCACGGATGTGAAGAGATTATGTTACTAAATAACACGCCACAAATTCTCGCTATCTAATAATTAGAATATCCAAATCACCGTCCAAGGAAAATCAGACAACTCAGTATATTTTCTAGAAATAGTGTTTTGATTCATTATAGAAATTGAGTAGAGTTAGATTTAAATACCTTGGAATGTCGAGGATAATGTATGATAAGTGAGGAAGCAAGTGGAGAGGTCCTTCTCTTGTTTCCCAGATGGAATATGATAAATAGGATACCTATTGAAAATTAATAATAACTTAGTGTAATAAAATAACTAGAGGCTCAGTCTCTTTGAAACATTGGAAAAAATATGAAGTTCTTCACTGGAGGAAAAAATAATTTCATATGTTTGGTCCTACTTTCATTTTCACAGATGGTTCGATCGTACCAGCAGAGCATAAAGTGCAAACAATCTCTAAGAATTCATGGATTGAGGCGTGTAACCTTATTAATGTAAGACATGTTGCAAGATTATATATCTGATTTACAAGGGTTCCAAACAAGGACAGCGACCATATTCATATATGAGTACTTACTACAAGAGATGGAGTATATGTATTTTTTTTTCAACACAATTGAAGTTCTACATCTGGATACCTTAATTTTGTAAAATATGGGCCGTAAGTATCCTTTGGTGAAAATATTATCTTAGCATGCAATTCTAAGCCAGGCCACTCAACCGTCGCAAAATGATTGAGAATGAAAGTTCTACTGAATAGCGTCTAATAATATCAGATAATTCTAAGCCCCAGCTTTTTTCTGTACCTTTACAATGGCAGGACTTAGATATTTCCATTTACAACTACTTCGGAGCATAAAAACAGAAAATGTGTTAAGATTTCATCATCATGCCAGTCAAGGAAACTAAAAGGTATTCACTTCGGTCTACCCGTTGTTACTCTCTTTCCATATTTGCTTGCCTCAAGATAAATGCCTATTGATGGAAGGTCAAACCACCAACAGAATCCACTCTTGGACATTGCAAATGAGAGGGCAATGTTCAATTTGGAATAATGGTATCAAAGAAGAGGTTTAATTGCATTCAATATCAAATGCTTCTCCCTAAACATTGAGCAGTTTTATTAGCGACACACATTCAGGCTCTCAAGCGAGATTTTAACATTTTATCGGTAGCTTTGAGGTTTGGTTTTGTTTTAAGAGAGGAATTCGGTACATCACATCAAAACTGAAACACAAGAAGTCAATTTATGAACATGGATTATTTTTCAAGAGAATGCAAGACTCCTAGATCTTTAGCAAAGAAAAAGAGTATTATACTCATAGTATGCATAGACTCGGTCGTGTACTCCCTTTTACTTTCTCAGTAAATAGAACTAAACATGTACAGGAAAAAAAATGATTATGCGTATCATGTTCTGATGCTCAAATAATAATTTAATACAAAAACCATGCAAAATGCATGACTTTCACACAATCACTAGTACCGTAGAGACTAAGACATGATGACAACGGGCAACAATTTGAGTTTAAGATAATAAATTAGTAACGACAAAATATAATTACAGTTGATCAGGATAAACCGATCACAGACAATCAGTCGTGCTTACCATGCTACAGCCATCCAACTTGCCGGAGAAAGATCCACGTTTTTGAGTGTCATTAATCCTGGATGAGTCCGAGACATTTCAGTCATCTGTATTAAACATTTGGTCAGAATCAGATTGCTAATGCTATATATAAAAGACAAGCATTCATAAACTACTTGTTGTATAGGGTGTAGATGAGCATCAAGTCATTCTAAACAGAGACAAACACATTTATTAGGTACTTGTCTTATACTATGTTGCACAGACACGGATACAAGATACGGGACATGACACGACCAGGATACGTCAACACGTAACTTTTATAAAATCAAAGACAAGACACGGAAGGAATATGTTCAATCATAATAATATACTTGCTATTAGTGCATATAATCTATATAAAATCATGCATAATAAATATTACATAAAGACATCATTAAAATATTAGAAGAAAAAAACAAAAAAATGTAGAAAGATTGTTGTTAGTAATTTTTTAATGTTATATTTGTTTTTTCTTAAATATGAAAGTGCGAGAAATAATACTCTATGTTTTTTTCACATGTTCTAACTTCTAACGTTTTTTTATCATGTTCATCAACATGCTATAGGGTGTCGGACATGAGTTCAATCAATTCATTTTTAGAAAAAAATTGGAGGACGTGTAAAACCAAGTGTCCGACGCATATTCAAAGAGTGCTCGAGTGTCCAAGTATCGGACATGGATACGTTGAGAAGTTGAGTGTCCGTGCATCATAGGTCATATATATATATACGGTGTTGATAGGCATCAAGTGATTGTAAATTCTACGCTTGGTCACCTTGTCCATGAGTGGAGGCCTCCAATATGGGGAACACATCTCAAAATACTGCAAGTAAAGGCAGCCAAGTTTATCCTTGGTTGGGCAAGGACTCTCCTGTTCTACACTCGAACCCTCAGAAACAGCATCCCAAGCCCTGCTCGAGTTGTTACTCGTAGACCCCGATAGCTTATCACTCCCACTGTCATCACTCCAAGAATCAGTTTCAAATTCCGCTGCATCGCTATCTTCTTCAGAATTCCTACAAAACAAAACGTGTGCTAACTAAATTTGTCACAACTACTAGAGTTGGTTTGCAAATCAAGAAATATATGTATATATATCTTTCGAGTACCTAGCCGGTTCAATGGTGACGGTCTTGTTAGTGAAGATCTGAATGGCAGATAAATAAGGCACAAAGTATTGGGTAATACATTCACCATCATTCAACACTAATGGGGTGCCGATGCCATATGCACTCCATTCTTGAAAGCACTCCCAAAGATCCCCCAATGTGAAGTATTCAACTATGTTCTTGTCCTTGGTAGGAGGTTGCCACGAGATGTTTAGATTCGGAAAGCGGTTCTGCAGCCATAGCCAAAAATCAAGATCTGAACATGAGATAGAGTAAGGCAGAGTCGCATACAGTTTCTTTTTCAACTTAATTAAAATAGAAACAACTAACTTCCCAAACATTTCAACTAGCCTTTTTTCAATATCTAGTAACTCAACTGCCAAGAATTATTTTTTAATATTTCAACACATTCGAGGAAAGAGAATTATTTTTTAATTCCAAATGTGCCCTTTTCCAAAACATTAAACGAAAGCATGAAAAAGAAATTGAAAAATATCCAAGCACTAGTGTTGAATGAAGGTGAATACTTCATTAGTAATTGAAATGTTACGAATGTTAGCAATTAAATTGTCAATAATTGAAATGTTTTCAATAACATTTAAATGAATAACCCCTTAAGTTCCTCAAAATTACTCTAAAAAAGTTCCTCAAAATTTAGACCTTTTTAATTCATTCAAGAAAAGAGAAGATTCATTTTAATTCCAAATATGTTTTTCTTTAAAATTAAACAAATGCAATAATTATATTTACAAATACATATTTTTCTAGTCAATTGGAACCGAATGCCTCCCAAGTATTATTTGACTTAATACTCAAAACATAAATGCTTACTTGAATTGGAACTTGGTTCATAGTTTTCTTTTGTGACCATCTCTCTCCCTAATTTTTGTGACAAAGTCAATTTGAAGACCCAACAATATAAATATAAAGTATTATTGTTTTTAATGTTAGTAATAGAAACTATGGTATTTGGACCAAGACCACCACAGATAAAGAGATGTTGGGAGAAGAGCTTCCAACTTAGAAGAGAATACATGTAACATCATTTAAGGGACTTGAAAATTGTAAGTAATTATGTTTCTTTTTTATATTTTCAAATAGTTATTCGGTTAACTGCATTCTAAAGTTGGCCATTCGGTTATGAGTCGGGTTTTTCGTCATTAGGGGTGTGGGTTGCGAACTGGATTTCGGGTTTTGCGTATAAAATGTGCAGGTTTGACTGACTCGGCTTGACCAAAAAATTGATTGGGTCTATTTTATGCAACTTAAACTCGCAAAAATACGAATCGAGTTTCAGGTTCCTGTGGGTTCATCTACAGATCGCAAGCCTTGCTAGACTCTCTACTTCTCTAGTAGAGCTGGCAAATCCAGCTTCGGGTTGGAAAGAATTGACCCAAACCCAACCTTAAAAAATGTGCAAGTTTTAAGTTTTAGGCGCAAAATGTACTGTTTTGTGCAACCTAACCCGAAACATTTATATGATCTAAATTTGACTTGAAAGGGGTGCAAGTTACAAATAAACTTTTTTGGGTTTTAAGTGCAAAATATGCGGGCACGCGTGAATTCACTCAACTCAAAAATCAATAGGATCCATTTTCTGAATCCAAACCCGCAAAAATGCAGAACATGCTTCAAAGTCCAAATTGCTAGATCTAAGGGTGTGCCTATAATTTTTTCATAATAGGATAAGAACCCACAATTCTTCTTAATGAGGACCTAAGATTTAATTAAGAGCTACAAATTGGCATTATTTTTTTTCCCTCTCTATAGTGCACCAAAAGTCAAAACAAGAGAATCCAATCAAGCTCCTAAAATTAGCGTGCTTAATTTGCCACAAAAGTAGCAGATGACAATAAATTTCCATTTCAAGCTTGTGTGAATGAGCAGTGACATATGAAAAGGATTATAAAGTGACGTCATAATGCTACCATTGGATATTTAATTGTAAATCTTTTAATTTCTTAATAATTATGTTTCTAAATAGGAAATCAGAAAATAATAATAATATCAAAATTGTATGGAATATTCGTGTCTCCCTTGGAATATTACAGAGAGGGTCACCACAATTGGCTTAGGACAAGAACAGTTTTGTAATTTTTTCCTAATGTTAGAATTGACCTTTATTTTCTTAAAAAGTTATATTTAAGAAATAATAAATAAATATAAACACATCACATAAAGTTGACAATTTGAACTCGAATCCGCATACGTCCTAAACTTATCTTTATTATCGTGTGTTCAGGGCAATATGGACCCGACACCCGACCCTACTTTTACCCTACCTAAACTCAACCCGAAGTTGGTCGGGTCAGGCGACTAAACCTGCAAAATTCAGTGTATTTTATGCGTGAACCCCGACCAACCCCGAAACTACTTTAGGGTCGGGTTAAGATTCAACAACCCAACCGATCCTAAATTTGACACCTCTAGAACGGGTCGAGTCAGGTCTCTTATTTTTTTTAAATTATGCACACATTTTACACGTAAAATCTAAAACTTATTTGGGTCGGATTTGAGTAAAGTCTTACCAACTCGAACCCAAAACAAATTTTACAAAAATCCAACCCAGAAGAATATATAACAGAGCCTGAGAGCCATTACAGTAGTAGGTAAATAGACCGGTACATTAGTGGGTCGGGTCAGACCGGATCTTATAGAAACCGGTTCACGTGCACACACTGTAAATTAAATACAGTGACATGGTTTTGTTTCCTTCCATAAATTGATTGATTGATCACAAATTCAAACGTTTCAGATTCAATTAAAAAAATAAAAACAATTTCTCTGAACAAAATTGAAGAAAAAAAAACAGTAAATCAAACACACAAATGCTCATATTTTGAGTAGTTTATCACACAATCAAGAACAGCAAATAAACAAATAAAATTAAAAAAAAATAAATAAAAGTACCTTGGGAAGCAATTTGGAGGAGACGCGAGGAGTGAGCGAGTAAAGCAAGCGCTCCAGATTCGACTCCGCCGTCGCCGTCAGCGACCACGGCGACGATGCCGGCGGCGCCGGCGACATTGATTTCCCCATTTTTCTCTCAATTTTGAAGGACAGAGAAGAAGAAGAAAGGTCTGTTGTGTGTAATAGCGAAGATAAAAAATAAATAAAAAAGGAATAAGAGAATGTGTTTGTTACTTGTAGAAGCGAATGTTACCATAAAAGTAAATATCATAAACTTTCCTTAGTCCAATGCCTTCGAGAAATGGAAAATTCTAATCCCACAACCATCTCCACTCCAGCTGATTTAGCTCACATTGGATCATTTCAAAAAAATCAATTTACAGAGAAAGAGAGAGAGAAACAGATAAAAGGGAATTTGGGTTGAATGTAAGTTATTAAAGAGGATGGGACAAAGGCATCAGCAAAAAAATGAAACTGAAACGCTCTCAACACTCAAGAGGATTGACTGTGGAGAAGAAAATGTGAACCGAAGAAAATATTTGAGTTTTTTTTGTATTTATCGAAGCTCAAACGAAACGGATTAAGACAAAAGGAGGCAGAAACGGTTCGCGCGTGGCGGATCTTCAGTGTGCTCGCATCAATTTTGCAATCCTTTCATATTTATTTTCAATTAGTATTTATTTTATGAGAAAAAAAGAATGTCAGTCCATTAATCTATGTAAATAAATCATCGCCCAAGTACTGTTTTTACATTTTTTTTTTAAACCTCACATTTTTTTCTTTAGAAAAAAAAGACTCTCAGCCAATTAATATTTGCCAATTATCTGCCGTTTTGAGAGTCGAATAGGGTTTTCGTTTGGTTACGGCTGCTCTTAA
>JAYMSZ010000118.1:0-28849 GCA_036897665.1 Pelargonium citronellum
AAAACTCTCTGTTTCTAGTAAGACGAAGTATGTTCTTTAATTCCCGAGCTATATGCATTCCTGGAAAGCATTGAATATTCTCCTAGAAGACAGTAAAGTAGAGTCGTTTTGAGATCTTTTTTTAGTATAAAATAGAAAATGTATATACATATAATCAAAAACTTACTACGAGTTACTTCAAGTTTAGCATAAACGAAAGGGGATTCGCTCTCTCTTATAATCTAGGAATTAATATTCTACGAGTGGATACCCTCTATGTGAAACCAGACTAGAATAGAAGACGCGGCTCAATTAGTAATTAATCTAGGGTCAAAAAAGGAAATCCCTAAACCGGCGATAAAACCCTTTCCTCTTAATCTGGCTTATACTTTCGCAAGCTCAGTGTACTACCTGGAAAAGATTAAAAAGTACAGGTTGTATATCTAAAGCAAGTATTAAGTATAATTTATCTCTAAAAAGGACTCTAATGATACATGATATTAGGATATACAGTGGGTATTATAATTCAACTGGGTAGAACAGAGAGTAATTGAGATGCTGGTCGTAGGTTCAACTTCTAAGGATTCTTTTCTTTCCCCGGACCCCTTGCTACTTAAAGTACGGAAGAATATAAAAAAATCCTAGGATTAACCCGACTTCAAGCAAGACCTAATAGAAAAATGTGGCCCTGAATTTATGGGAGCTCAAGTTCAAAGCTCAGTCAGTGCTCATTTATAACTCATTTTGTACATGTCTGAAACCCACATTCTCAATACCATATAAAAGCCTATAGGAACTTTTCTATTTGGTAAATAAGTACCCTAATTCTAAAAGAATCCTCCCTTTTTATGCTTTATTTAGTTTAGTTAAAAGTTATCTGCCTGGCTAATGATTTCCTATGACTGGGAAACAAAGGGGCACTTCTTTATCCTACCGAGAGACCTTGGTTGGTTAGCTTTTCAATCTCTATGCCTTTATAGAACACGGATACTTATTTGTTCCTCGAATTCCGGAATAATATACTACGAGCCCTAAATTCCCTACAACAGGGAATGGTTGGTACACTGGCGCCTTTTCTTAGTTTATTACAAAGAGTAAGATGATCAGAAGTTGGATTCAACAGTCTATTTCTAAGTTAAACTACACGAATTTTTTACGTGTAAGAGATATAAATGATTTCCTTTTAGTACTAGCATAATTCTTTGGGCTTCTCCCTATTGCTGCTCTTTCGAACTGAAACATTCCTAAAATAGAGGAATGGAAGAAACGAGAAAACTGAGATCTTGGATATAATGATAACAGGACTTGAACCTGCGACCACACCTTCATTTTTAATTCGATTTACCACTTTCTTAAACTTATAAATGCGTCAGCATTCTATATAAGCGGATTCTAACTCACGCCCAATCTATATCAGGAAAATTTCTTATATATATGCATATAGGAATAAATTTTATTATCCCGCTAGCTTAGATAGGGAATCGGATTGAAGTAACTATGGTAGGACACCGCATTAGAGTCTTCACATCTTGTCTATGAGGGGATTTTGGTACCTTTTCTGTAAAAAAGAATTAAGCAAAGAACAGACTTTAACTGTATACGGGTATTTTTTCGGGCCAGACTCAAAGACTCAAAGAATTAGGATTCTACTCAACACCTAAAAACACTAAAGAGGACCCTCCATTATTTCAGCCTTTTCGACTGCTATTTTGAAATTTAGATCTGAGAATAAGAGGCCTAGTTAGTAAAATCCATAGTATACTTTTCAGGTGGGATACGGTTCGTATACAGGGCTTAACTTATGAAGCTCAATCATAAATTTCTTTTTATCAGAAAAAAGAAAAAACGGATATTAGTAAATAAAGTATATGACATGCCTAAATTGCTATTAATGACGTCCGGATAGATCCTATAGATGAGGAAGTTAAACGTCAGACAACACAAAAACTTTAAGTGATATTTTTGAGAAAGGTCAGAATTAATTACATACTAAGAAGCATGAATACAAGGATTTAAAGAAAGCTTTTTAGATACACTAAATTCCCTTTACTACTTCCTTTTCTGAGGAGCACTAAGGACATTACTAGAGTTCCCACGAGCGTTTAACTCGGAGTTTAAACTGCCTTATACTTACTAAAATAGAAGCTTATTTTGTTCTAATCTACTATAAGTCTAGTACTTATTACACGATTTTCGTTAACTGGTAACTCCTCAATTTATAAAGAGTTGCTATATTTAACCCTGTTTAAGTAGTTCCGCGGGAACCCATCCCCATGCAATAGAGTAGGTGCTTAATGCCATGCGAAAGTAATTCATTATTTTACAAGTTACTTAAAAAATCTTTCCTGAACGAATAAAGTAAACAGACCCACAAGAATTCGTTAGCGATTAGCTTGTTTAAAATAGTTAAGTGGTATTGTCCGCTTTTTGAGGAATTCATGCACTAAGTCTAATGTAATAGTGTTGTTTCCTCGATTTCGTAAACGTAGTAAGTATTGCCAACCACTAATAGTCAGAACTAAAAAGGGTTCTTAAGTTCTTTATTTATATACCTCGAACTTGTGCTAACACAAAACCTAAGAATGAATTTAAAAACTAAAGGTAGTAGAAGTCTTTACAATCTATTTAAAGAACTTAACTAAAAACTCTTTAAGGAACGCGAATGTTACTTCGGCGTCCTATCGTTCACTTGGTTATAATGGAAGTATAGCGAAAGCGGTAGGTAAAGAAGACTCTAATTAGACTTTATTATTAAAATTTTTTTGTTTTTTGCTATTAGATTAGAGGGGAGCCTAAAGGACGCTATGGCATCGGTAAAAATCCCTCCTATGTTTTGGTCTAAAGATAAAAAATATAGAATATTGAGCAATCCCAAGCTTGAACTAGCTAAGATAGAACTTATAAGTCGAGTCGGAACAGAGGAGAGGCTAACTAAAAAGATCCTAATTTAAACGTGAGTAGAACGAGGAACACTCATACTCTAGAACTTGGAAAAGGCAAGAGAAGGCAGAACAAAGAAGAAACATTAAAACTTTCATAGCTAGCGTTAAAACTTCAATGTATACCTGAAAGCTTACTTATAAAAAAAATATCATCGTGCCTAAAAAGAGAAGAACTCCGTTTTTGAGACTATAATATTGCTCCTTTTTGTTATGGAGTTTACTTAGATATCCTTCCTTTCAAAAAAGGGGCCCCTAACAGATAATTTAAAGGGTTTGTACTTTATGTGGGAGCTTCTTTTCCTTTATATATTAATCTTCTAAGTAAAAAGGACGTCGTTAAGCTTTATACAGATTTATGGGTGTCTAACGAGCTAACTTTTATAGACCCTGTGTAGTTTCAAGAATCTAGATTAGATGCCAGTTATTAATATTTTTATTTATTGTAGCCTTACGGTAGAGCGCTTTTTTACTCTCGTAAGGAAAGCAGCTTATTTGTACAAGCAATAACATGGAATTGCCACGTATTTAATATCGCATCGATGCCTAACTTGTTCTAGATAAGGGGAGCGCGTGGGATACACTTTTTTTAGGGCTTCTATAGGATCTCTGACTTTTTAATTGATTATAATAAGAATTGCGAACAAATTTAGCTTTTCCTGGTGAGTTGTCTTAGGTTAAGTATTAAATATGAATAGGTTGGAAATTGAAATGTTTCTTTTTCTTTATCAAATAAGGAATCCAGATGCTCTTTTATAGTTGGGAAGAATAGGAGGTCAACAAATGTTAAATGTTCAAAGCTTTCTTTAATATGAGTTAGTGCTTGTGTTTTAGGAAGTCCTATGTATACTCTGTAAGGAATAATTTTTAGTATAATTGTTCTCCGTTTGGGTACTCTCCTGCAAGTAATTTTATGAAGCTCTTATCCCTTTTGATGGGTAATTCGTTAATGGATATCGGCACTTGCCCGCGAAATGAGATGCCTTTTTGCTAAATAACTTTTATATAACTCCCAGCTGTCTTTTTGAATCAAAGTAGAGGTTATGCCGCGGAGAAACTTGTAACAATTAAAGTCGTAGATTCAAACCAATAATACGAAGCGAAAACTCCTAAAGGAGCCTTATCCTGTGTAGTAAAAAAAGGAAGTCCTAACTTTCAAGAAGTAGCCCGAAGAATACTATGACAAGGGGTCTACCCGATAAACAGGATTTTGATTACTTCTTCTGAAAGAGACAGGGGTTTTTAGTCAGAATCTTGTAAAGGATACACTTCTCTTAAAAGATTTGAAACAATATAGGTTAAGAGGGTTGCATCCGGTATATACTATTAGGAGGGGAAACCTCACCCATAGTCAAAGGACTCTAAAAAGTAAGTAATTCTATAAAAACAAAGGTTAACTTTTCCCGTAAATTAGAGATCCCGTTTTTTGCGTAGTTAGGGTAAGGGTCTAAAATTCAGATGAATATCCAAAGTTAAAGCTCTGTTAAAGTGTATAAATTATCCCTGAAACACTACTCTCCCTAAACCTAAACAAGGGGGTGAAAATCTAAAGTCTCGGGCAAATGACTGTTCTATTTTATAGGTTTAATAAAGAAAAAGCTTAAGTAGAGTAGAAATTGAGTAAGATAAGCTATCGGCTAGCTTACATTGTATGCGCGACTACTCTATACACTGATAAAAGGACAGCTTACTTCAAAGGATCCTGGGACAGCTTTCAGTCAGTCTTATAAGAAGGGGGTCAGGCCGAATTTCTTTTAGTAAGTTAGGGAATTGAATTCTTCTTAAGCTATTTTTTATAGATAAGAAATAGGGGCCTTATAATATCCTAAATATTACAATTTAAAAAAGGGCAATAAGCGAATTCAGTACTAGGATGTATTCATTTAAAAAATATAGTAAACGTTGTATAGTAGATTCTGAAGGAATCCCTCAGTTATCTACTAGTTTAGACTTGAAAAATAAAAGAAAGATTTTAGATAAATACAAAAATTACCAGGTCTAATTAAGAAAAGAAGGACCTGTCTACTAGGAAAAACTACCTAGATGGATCACCGCATTGCAGTAAATATCAGTTTTAAGTTCGGGTTTCTTACTTATAATTTTAAAAATACCTGTACTCTAGATTCGAATTCTGTGTACCTCTACTTAGTTAGTCGAACTATTACTTTCTTCTTTATTTACTATGGACTCAGCTAATAAATTACTACAAAAGCGAATTTATCGAGTTTCTCTCAACCTTTTATTATGAAGGGAAATCCTTGAGTTCAGCAGTTGGTTAAGGACTAAAGATTCCTATCTAATCAAAAGGAATACTTATTTGTCCTGTCCATTTGATAAAGATAGTGTACCTTGATATTTGTTCATTTTTAGTATGAACTGCGTACCCTATTTAATAGATTTCTCTTAAATTAACATTACAAGAGTCAGCAGAGTCTTAACTTAATAACTCAGTAACTACTTATCACCTGTCAAAATACTACACTCACACGATTCGTATATCTTCATTGACTCTTATAAGCATTTCCTTGATCATGTACAAAAGTGTACACAGTCTGTAATCGGCAATTTTATAGTCTTATAGTATAGTTTGGTACTTTTACTTGTTATATGTTATATCTAGAGTTAGCATGGGCTATGCTTCAAAAGTCTTTGCGTTAAAGGTTACAGAAAAAAAGGCCATATACTTTACACACGGCATCCTGTTTAAAGGAGTTATAGTGCTATCTAATACTCCATTTTGTTTGTAGACTTCGTAATAGTATCATAGCTTAGATCTCTTTTTATAGATGCTGACGGTTCAAATGGAGTTATACTGGTAAAGCCTGTAATTAAAATTATAAGATTCCTCGTCAATTCCAGGGCTTAGCCTAGCTTTAAAAGTAACAAAAAAGTGGCTCATCAAGTTGATGAAGTTTTTTCTGTGTCCGTCAGTTTAGGATACTTAATTTAATAATTTCAGTATTAATAAGTAATGAGAGTAAAATAGAACTAGTAAAATAATCGTTATCAACTAGTTTTCTTTTTAATGATATGAATAAAAGGTATAGACTTTAACTTACTATTAAAAAAATCTTGACTAAATAAACTCATAGATTAATAAAAAGATTACGAATACGTGTTATCAAAAAGGTGTCACTAGCTTATTTATCAGTAATTGAACTGTTTGAGGCTGAATAGATAAAAGTCTAACTTTATAAATATTATATAAATAAATTTTATTAGGATAGGAAAGCTCATAAAGGTATTGCTTACGGGGGCCTGAGTATAGGTACTAAAAAGCGCTCTAAGAACGTGGAGTAAGAAAGGTTTTATTCTCCAAGACTTGTCCTCATAAGTAGGGTTTTAGTAAGAAGGCTTAAGGGGTCCTTGTCTTATCTTACCAGGTCTCCAATCCAAGATATGGAATGCGCAGTTCTTAACCTCTGTAATTAAATAATTAGAATCGTAAGGAATTCTACAAGCAGCCTCTAAAAAGGACTTAAACTCTTTCGGAAACCGCGTAGCCAGGGCACTCGAGGTTAATCCAAGTCCCAGAATTAAAAAAGGATACAAGAATTTGTAGCTTTTGAGAGAATTGAAGGCTTTTCCAGCAGGATAAAAGGTTATAGTACTCTGTTAATCAAGTTAAAACAGAAATTCCCCAGGATTTAGCTCTGTGGTTGATTTATAAAGTGGAAATTATAGGAATTTTGCCTAAGGGAACCTTTTTGTTGGGGCTTTGTAAAAGACTTTACAGGAGTTGCGTAACGAGTTATTTCTAGCTATTATGAGTTTTTGTAAGAGGGTTCTCTAAGTTTATCCTATTTTTCTACTGATTAGCCTTTAGACCTCTTCTTATAAAAATATAAAGTTAAAAGTATTGATACTTAGGGGTCTTTATTCTATTTAGCATTTCCTTCGAGAATCTGTATACCTTATAGCACTTCCTTTTTCAATTTTTTATAACGCACAACTTAAGTTCGAGTTTTGATTTTATAGCGCTCCTTTTTTACTAGCCGATATGCCCCGTATTATTAGACTTTTAGGCAGGGTTGCAGCTTGTAAGTTTAAGCCTTTATTTTATTATAAACATCTAGTCTTAGAGAACTCCTCTTTATAGGATTATGGGTTCTCATAATTGTGGCAGTAATATAATTGACACAAAGAGGCATTACTTTTCTTTTGGAGGGAGGCCTCAGGTTATAACATATAAGGTAAGGAGGAACCCTAAAGGTCGCTTTTTCTACCCCAGTTCAGTATTAATAGCAAGGAGTAAGTAAAACTCTTCACAAGCTACAGGGACTCGTGTCAATGTCTCCCTTATAAGGAACTCCTTGCTTAGTTCTTCACCCCTCCCTGGATTTATAGGATTTTTACTTGTTAGGAGCTCCCGCTTATTAGATTCTTAGGAGTTCCTTTCTTTATAGGGTTCTTTAAGTACATATTTACTCTGAACTTAAGAGGTTATTAATAGGTTTAAAATCTATTATAGATGATAGTATACAGTCCTAATAGATTTTCTTGTTGTTAAACTTTACTAGTTTATAAACTACAAGCAGAGGAACAACATAAATAAGAACAAATAAGTAAGTTTCTCCTTTGCCAACACCCTTAATTTAGTTTCAAAATACTAAGAAAAAAGGGAATGCACATTAAACCAAATAAAACAAAGCTGCCGTCTAGAATGTCAATTATCGGTAGTTTGGGTACCCTTACCGGGGGTCCTCAATTTATAGGTTTGATTTCCTGTATTTGTTACCCACCTTTGTACGAAATTCCTAGGATAACCAGTACTAATTTTAGCATAGCTACAAAGAAAATACAAGGGTTCTATAATCGCAGAAGGACTGTCTAAGACTAATTAAGACTAATAAATTACCAGCTTTTTAGATTTCACAGGTTTACTTCCTAATTTAGAGGATCCCTACTCTTACCAAGCAGCGCTCCTTGAGTCTTTTATAAACTCTTTATGCGTTTTCTCAGACTTCGGGCTAATCCTCTAGCTGCTTAGTATCTAGAAACTCTCCACAAACTTCCTACTGGTAGGAATCCGGCGATTCATTAAAAAACTATAGTAAAGACGCTGTTCCTCATTATGTAAGAGCAGCCGGGTCTCTATTGACGAATATGAATAAGAGCAAGTTTATTGGAATTTGTTTATATTATAGGTTTTTAGCGCGAACTTTTAGTCAGGTATGAAACAGGATCCCTTCCCTTATTCAGCTAACAGAGCGCGCATCAATTTATGGATCCTAAAGTATGCTACTGAAATTCCTTTGTAATCTAATATTTGCTGGGTTTATTACAAGTATTCACTTTGGCATATTCGTTAACAGGTTCCTTATGTGAAAAGCTTTAATAGTGTTACAGGCCCTAAATTTCGAGCTTTCTTTCCAAGGGAAAACTCCGGGTACTATTACTATAATTATTTGTAAAAACGGGCCTATTATTATATCCTTTAGTATTACTCTCTAATTACCAGCATCTGTCGAGAACTTTTAAGCTCTTAATTTATAGCTTTCTCCCCTTTTGCCTTTGAAACTCTGTCTTCAGCAGTTAGGTTAGTACTTTTTATATTTTCGGAATTTATTATAAGGTATTTTACAGTTAGTCATCTAACAGATGGATCACAACAAAGAGGTACTAGCTTCAAAACAAGGAATAAACGGGTGCATTTACAAATGAAGAATTTAAGGATACTCTGGAGGGGCTCCTTTTACTAAATAGAGTTCTTTCGAATAATCTAATAAATTCTAGTAGTTTTGAATTACAAACCCCTTCTAAAAACCCTAGCTTAGATGCTCTTAATCGTAGTCTGCTCTAGAAAATGGTGGTGCAATACTATTAAATTAATTGGTTCAAGTCGTGTGATAATAGTTTGTTATTCCTTGCTTAGTCAGTAAAAGAATTTACTATAAAAAACCTTTAAGTTAATAGCCAATATTATTCCTAAAAGTTTCTAAGAATGCTTCCCTATTCCTAGACAAGTAACTTCCTTTTTCTAATATTGATGAGTTACCCTACTAATAAGCCGAGTTAGACCCTTTTTTGAGTTTCTTTTCGCGGATAGGGCTTAGCTTTCTAGCCTAGGTGATATAAGAGAAAATCCTTCAAAAGGAGTAATTTCAATTAAATTTAGATATAGTCCGTAAGTTTTATACCGGGATCCCTTTTTAACTGCATTTAAGTATAATAAAAAGTTTTTTAGAATCTCTAGTCAGAGAGCGAGATACATAGCGCCTAAAGCTAAGTGGCATAAGGTTTTTTGATTAGATCCTTGTTAAGTTTATATCGAAATTTGTGTCTCAAAACTAGGTAAAAGTTTCCACCTTTCGTAGTAAAAGCTCTACCTGGCAATTTTGGCCTGAAAAAGAAGCTCTATAGAGTACTCAAATAATTTTATTAAATTCTGAGGGGACTCCCTATTTCTGGGAATTCCTAATAAATAGGGGCTCTTTAGGCACTAAAATAAGGAGAACAACTTTTAGCCTCCCCCAGTTACCCAAGCCTTCTACTTTTTTCTTCTTCATCCTAAGGAGTTGGGCGCTCTAGACAGGAATTTTTAAGTAAGTCTACTAAATAACTAACTATAAGAAATGGGAATCAATATAGCTGAGAGGTTAATTAAAGAAAAGTTTCCAAATAAGGTTAGGTTTAGAATAAGGGTATCAAAGAAGAGTACAACCAAGAGGGCTATAGCTTTTTGTATGATAAATTGGGTATCTGGTAACGAAATAATAACAAATATAGAGGTACCCCTCTTGCCGTTGCCGGAGGACTCCGAGCTCTGAAAGATTTGTTAAAACTAGAAACATAATTAAGAATACTTTAACTACTTTTAAAGGTAGCGCCTGGCTTGGAATACAAAAGAAAAACTAAAATCCAAGTCTCATAATATCTCCTCAGTAACACTCACTTAGTAGACTGAAACAGGGGTTGTTTATCCCCTTAGGATGCCTTTTCTGCTGGAATTAATAAGTACATGGATAAAACAAGTGTATGTCTTAATTTTCAAAAGAAATCCTTGCCTTTTAATTTCGAGTAAATAAAGGAGCACCACATAAGCTATTAATACAATATCAAAAACTTTAGCCTAACTAGAACGTTTATCTCTTTTGATTTGACAGGAACTCTAACTTAATATTTAATTCCAAAGGTTCCGCTGTTAAGGTACTATGTATAGTGGGGTATTATTACTCACTGAAAAGAGTTCTCGTGCATATATCATCATAGGTTCCCTAGTACAGAGCATAAATATTAGTAAAGCTTTTTAATGCGATCCCTTTTTTTAGTTCTACTCTTAACTTGCTGGCATGCTTGAATGACTTTTAGAAAGATTAATAGATTTACCTAAGAGTTACTCTAAAACACTTTAATTTAAGGAACTTCTGTATTTCCAAAAAAGTACTTATAAACTCATCTTTAACACATTCGCCTAGCTTTATCTACGGGTCCCTCGATTTCGGTATGAGGCCAAAGTAAAGTATTAATAAAAAGAGTTAGCACCCACTACGCTAAAGGGTCCCTTTAAAGAAGCCACGTCTGGTTAATTAATAGGTATACCTATAGTCATACTTCTAGATTTGCTGTAATTTGGTAAAAAGCTATTACTAATCATGGGTCCCTTCTACAACTAAAGGAGTGCTTTTCGGTACGTGGGATGTGCTACTATTTCAAAGTAGATTTTTTTGTATACAATTAACTACACCAGATTGAAACTGCCTAAAATTACTTTTGGAATATGTAATCCTTTCCAATTAGGCATAGCGAACTAAAAGTATATATAAGATATAGAGGTTTTAAAATTAAGGAGAGGAGTTATGAAAACTATAATAAAATAAAAAGCAAGTCGAGCTTATTGCTGGAAAGATACGAGGACAACTCAACCAGGACCAGGACCTCTACAAGAGGAATACCCGTATAATTAAGGTAGGGTAACCAATCCTTAGCAAGTTTATCGACTATTTGTTCAATTCGTTCTTAACCTATTTTGTAGTTCTCTAACAAATTACATTCTACCAAAAAATGCTAAAAAAACTACCTTTTATAATTTTCCAGTTCAAGAAAGAGACTACTATTTCTTAGTTTTTGCTTATTAGATGCTCGATTGCATATTAATAGCAGGCTTGTCATTTACAGGGCTTTAAACTTTTTCTTCAGTATATTTTCTAATTCGTAGTTAGATTATTTCTAAGGGCTTCTCTATTATATTTCAATTCAAAAGGGAAAAGGACAGCTCTCACTAGGAAAATTATGTCCTATGGAAGTTGTTATAGCACCTATCAAGGAACAAGGAATAAATAAAGTGGTGGGAGCTTTGGAGTCATAAATTTGGTGCATAATCTTAGAAAAAGAAGCTACCCTAAGACTTTTTACTTGTATACAGGTTTAACCCTATTATTAAATAGACAAACCTGAAACGAGAATGACTACTAGACTCTTCTAATTTAGAAATAACCCTTAAAATTTTACAGGTAATCCTTTATTGTGTACTTAGTAAGGACTAAACCTTATTTGCTTTTATATCGGGTTATTGGGTCTTTTAAGGTAATCTCAGAAAGAGTTTATTTTACAAGTGTGGTAGGGGTCTTTTCAAAAAGTCTGTGTCTTAAATTGGTGGTATACCGAAGTTTTCATTGATCTAAGGAAATTGTAGGAACAAGGGTTTTACTAAACTACGTTAGGAGTACGTCTCTTAATCCCTTTTAAATTAAAGAAGTAAGGCTCTTGGGAGCTACTAAAGCCTCGGTGTATTAAGGAGTAAGAAAAGAACAAGTCTTGAGAAATGCAATTGAAAGCGGTATATAACCTATTACCAAATAAAGCACAAGCCAAAAACTTCTTAACAATTTAAAATCTTCTTGTTCCACTAACTCTTAGATTAGAATAGGTACTGCATCCTATATTAAATGGGTTTCTTTCGCAATAAAGTAAAATCACTTTTTTATGATAAGTTTATCGTTTTATTTAGAGTTCCTAAGCGATTCATATAGATTAATTTACCAATTTTAGAAGTAAGGCTTTTAAAGTATCCTTACCAGAAATCGAATCTTGTTATTTTCTATAACTTGCTTTAAGCTGTGCAAAAATTCCCTTTTAGTTTAGACTCCCGCAAAAAACTATTACATGAAATAAGGCTGAAATACTATAGGGTTCAAAGTCTTGCTATGCTATAAGATAAAGTTTATGCAAAAAAATACGTTTTATGGAGACCTTGTCCATTATATATCTCCTAAATTAACACCTCGAATTCTATAACTATACGAAATTTATTTAACTGGACAAATGATATAGTAAAAAGATCTAGTAAAATAGCTATAAGTATTTTGCCTTAGGTTGTCAAAGTTAAAGGGTTCCTTTAGAAAAGCAAATCGTTTAGATAGAAAATCCTATAAATCTTTAAGCCTTTCATTAAGAATAAGATCTTGTCTGAACAAGGAACTAAAACGCCGATTTAGTTACAGGGATTTTAAGGTTCAAGGCGCGTACCTTTAGCGTGGGTAGGATTTTTTCAATATTAATTATTAAGGGTTTTTAAGTTTTAGAATTATAGGTGCCCTTTACGGGAGTATGTAAGGGAGTTTATTCCTGTATTTGTAATTAATAAAATTCTTTAGCTATGGTTTACCCTTGTTTGTACGTTTTCACTGGAAATTTGGAAGTTTATAAGTATAGTATCCCGCCTTCTAGTGTTCAATCTTACTTGTGTCCGGTAAATAGAAAACCTAGAAAGCAATACTACTACCTGGAATCCAGAAAACTGCTAAAAAAGTTGCAAGTATTGTACTTATAAATATACCCCTTACCCTTAGTGGTTTGCTCCATTTATACTGATATACTTTTAACTTAAAGCGGGGTTTACTTAGTTAATAAAGTTAGAGGGAATCCAGTCTCTGCAAGGTAGTAGCTTAATAAGTTTAACGAAGTAGAAGTCTCCTTGGAAAAGTATTGCTTCAGCAGGTAAATGTTTATTATAAAACAAGGTTAGAAAGCTGGGCAGGCTCCCTAAAATAGGTAAGCGTTATCACAAGTTTTATATACCAGATCTAAAAGGAATCTATTTTTTATTAGGTCTAGAGAAATACGGATTGCCTTTATCTAAAAATCACAGGTACATAATTCTCAATGAAAATGCACTTTAATATTTTAGTCGGAAGAGCAGGATATAAAAAAAGACAAACCTCCGAAAACTTAACTTTTGTTGTCTTATTTTTAGTAAATAAGATCCGGGGCTGTTAATAAAACCTCGTAATGTGTTCAACATTATTGCAATACCAAGGAATCCAAAAGTAAAAGCCCCACATTGAAACACTAAAGTTCATTCTAAACAAAAGCTTTTTTACGGAAAAAAATAAGAGTTAGTACTTTTTTTAATAACCTTACATCTCGATTTACTATTCTATCTGAAGTGTACATAATTTAAAAACTAACCTCGAGCCCGTATAATACAAGGAGTTTCCTAGCTTTTAAGAAAATTAAGGAGGTGTATGTGTTACTAAAGCAGTAAATTTTATCTTGTTTATAGTCCCTAAAGTCATTATAGAAAAACTAGTATTTTCAGGACTAGGAGTTCTTAAAAGGCTATAAAAAGCTCAAAAGAAACTTAACTTTTTCAAGAAATTATAAGGAATTTTTATATCCACAGGATTGGTTGCTTACGGTATAAAAGGGTCATAGTTCACCAAAAACTTAGTTAAATAGATTTGAGTAAAAAGCTCCAGGAGAGTCATCTCTTTTTGATTTTGAGTATCCGTCTTGATGTAAATATAGAGAATATAGGAAAATAAAGGCAATAGCTATCCAAATTTTTACAATAAGAGAGTTTTTACAGTGCTATATCGGTATCAACGAGTTACTTTTTTTAAAGAGATTTGAATCATAGGTTTTCCACTTTAAAAAGTACTTCAAACTACAAGGAGAGAGACCTTATAACTATTTCGAGTGTTCCAGCCGGAAGACAGCTAAACTTATGTTGCTACTACCTAAGAATAAGACTTGACCAAACCTTTTTAACAGGATTTATACCTATAAAAGGGTTTTGGAACCCATGGAGACATCAATGCAAGAATACTCAGGAAGCTGTATTAAAGCACTTTTAATAACTTAAATTGCTTAAGAACAAAGTAAAAAACCTTAGCTTCTTATGAGCCTAGATTAGAAGATCGAGTTCAAGTTTAATGGTATAGTAGGATACGCAATTTAAGAAAAACCCTTTTTAAAAATACAGGGGGTATTTGATATGAGAGCTTGTTTAAAGGACTCTGGAAATATGTTTTGTACATCATTTTAAAAAGTTCTACCCTTTATAAATTAAGCATTAAAGCAAAGATATTTCTTAGGTTTTTCAAAAGTCTGCAAGATTAAAAGTTCTATTATTAAGTATCGTATGTATCAATATTTACTTTTTAAAGACAGGGTACAAGATAAGTAGGTCTTACAAAACCAAAGAATTTCTACTCACCCTCTAGATTTAGATTCGAACATATGTTATTTTAAGGAGCTACTAATAATGTAAAATACAGAAATTTTGCTCTCAAAAGGAGGAATAAAGGGTTCTCCCATATCTAATCCTCAAGAAAGGAAGGATTGTTATACTTGGTTTTATCTCGGGTTAATGGCTCTACGACTAATATATACTTTTGCTATTCTGGGAAACTCCTGATAGAAGTATCCCCCGTCTATTTTAACACATAACAGGGTTTTACTCGTAATAGATTCCTCTAAATGCTTTTCAAAGATACCTCTAAGAACTTTATTTTCTAAGTTCTAAGTTAGTTGTAATCGAGTTTTCTAGGTAAGGTTAGTTAGTGCTTATCCTTATCTTAAATATACTTTAACTTGTGCTTGTAGAGTTCCCGGACTCTCTTTGCTAATGGGTTGTTGCAGGGAAGCCTTTATTAGTAAAATATCTATTTCATTCAAAAATATACATGAATATTGGGGTTCGTCCTCTTGTATAAAAATGAAAGGAAATCAAATTCACGGGTATGCATGCTATAGCTCTTTTAAAGTGGGTCCTTTTTTTTAGTAATCTCTGGTCACTGCGCTTTGAAATATATAAATATATAATTAATACGTCTAACAACTAACAAGTTTTTCCTTTTACTAAAAAAAAGTAGGATTTATTGTGAATTATTCTCAAACCAGTTATTCAAATCTTGCTAAATGAGTCCGTATTTTGAAAGGAATCACTCTTTAGTAATATCTAGAAACTTTTTTAAGGACGGCTACTTTACTAAGGTAGGATCGAAAAGGGTTCGGATATAAAAAACGATATAGTATAATAAGGGCTCTTGTCTTGAAGAATGCATTAAGTTCAAAATGGTATAAGCTCTTTTTCTACAATTGATCTATAATCTAAATTATAATAAGGGTATAAAACTCTTTTATGAGCTTGTAATTTTGTCAAAGTGTGCTGTCTAGTAAAACGATTTCCTGCAGAAAGAAAAGGAGGTATTTACTTACAGTTGGTTTTTTATATTGTAAGAATTCACAAAAAAGAGCTTTATCTTGTTTCAAATTTCCCTCGATATGGGAACCTTTGTTAACGAATAGGCTTTCTTTTTCTTAAACTTTTATATCATGGTATGTAGATTAAGATATCTAGACATTAACATGAGACTCTATAAAACCGTGTACTTCAATATAAGTCAAATTCGTTCATGAGGAAAACCTATCCTTAATCCGGGTCAAGTGATCTGGCAGATTAGTCTTCATTATGCCCCCTATCCTTTTGTGGTTCACAAGCTGTTCAAGACCCCTGTACTTTCTTTCGTACGTAAAAAGGATACCCTTTAGGGATCTCTTTCTAATAGTATAAGTGGTATTACTTTATTCAGATACCAAGTTTTAAAGCTAAATACAATACTGGCACGCCTCTTATTTAAAGTCTGCTTATAATTCTGGCAAAAATTTATGTATCAAATATTTCGATAGTAAAACAAAAACTTTGAATGTTTAAAATAAGAGACCAATTCCCACTATTAATTAAATATGAGAGTCAACTAGACTCGTCTATATTACGCCCAACAGGTTCTTCGCAAAAAATTTTAAGTATATAGTAAAAGCGAGAGTGAACACCTACAACAAGTCCTGTTAATATCTAGGTAATATGAGAGAAAATGGAGAATATAAATAAAACAAATACAAAGCATATAAAATCAAAATAATTTGTTCTGGGCTCCATATAATTCTAGGTATAACATTTTATAAATATTATCTCATAAAAGAAGAATTTTTGCTAATATTAGGTTTACTTTTATATTTAGTCAAGGATCTCTTACGTCAGCGCCTTATGTCCTATCTTTTATACTAAAGTTAGTCAGTCACAAGGAACGATTAAAGTTTAAAAGCATTTCGCAATCTTAATAAAAGGGGCACCGAAATTGTAGTAAGAGACTTAGAAAGGGTTTTTTAGGCATATATATACTAGCAGGCAGTTCCCTTGCGTGCCCTAAAAGGTCTTTAGAGAGAGTTCTCGTATATATTTAAAGGTTAGGAGTGCCCGGCTTTAGTACAATACTTGCTGGACTTTACAGGCGTTTAAGAGAAAAAGTTATAGGTATTGAGATAGCTAAGAAGAAAGCATACAAACACCCAGCGTAAATACCGAACAAGAAGAAAACTACTTCTCTTTAAGAGTCAATCAGCCTACTTGAACTTCTTAGAACTTCGCAAGAAGCTGTAACTATACTTCTATACTTCTTATACACCAATTTTATTATTTGTTTAAAAAATCCCAGTACATTTTAAGGAAGTCAAACTTATTATACTAAATAGCTTGATACTAGATTTTTTATAAATCCTACTCTTGTTTCATGAGACATGCTGCACAAGATCCTAGCGCCTGGTCAATAGAAAATTCTTGACTATATCGACTTTATTTAAGAGAAAACCTTTTGTAATACGTGAATGCTTATATACTGGAACTCCTTAAGGTTACAACTAAAGCTGCACTTCCAGAGAAAGGGGAATACTCTGTTTAATCCAAACTCTATCTACTATTACTCAGAGTCCTTTTAAAAGAATGTATTTGTTAAAGTGATTTACTCCTATGTTTATTCAATGTAAGGAAAGCTTTTACGTTCAGCTTCAGGTCAGATCCTAACAGGATCAGGATTCTTAATAATAAGGGGGTTCTGTGCAATAGCAATAAAAAACTTGTCTTAAATTGTAATTTATAAATAGAAAAAAGATAGGCTTGAAGTCGAAAATCTTCTTCCTTAAAAAAGGGTAAAATATCCGTGG
This sequence comes from Pelargonium citronellum, assembly GCA_036897665.1. NCBI lineage: Eukaryota > Viridiplantae > Streptophyta > Magnoliopsida > Geraniales > Geraniaceae > Pelargonium > Pelargonium citronellum. The sequence continues at coordinate 17,145 of JAYMSZ010000118.1, forward strand.
ACTTCTGTTACCTAAGCGGGCCCTTAGATGCTATATATTCAATAATTCTGGTATTTCTTTAAAGAAAGGCATGCCCAGTAACAAAGAAATTAAAGTTTGTTTTTGCGAGACTTAACTGCCAATAAGCTAGTGACTGCTAACAAGGTATAAGCATGAAAAAGATTATATCAAGGATTTTTGATTCTTCTTAGGGTGCTTTTAGAAGGAAGGCCCGTTAGAGATATGCAAAGGGATTAACCAATAAAAATGACATAAACAGAATGCGTCTAATTAAAAATATCAGGACCCCTAAAGATCGATCATATATGAAAAGGGAATCCTTCGTGTTGTACTCAATACATTGCATTAAAAGGTTAATACTGTATTGTATACTCTTCCCTTTCGAGAACATAACTATGCCTGGTACCTAGCCTCTATTAAAAGACTAAAGAGAGCTTTCCTTGTTATAGGTTTTTATTAGTAGCAGGATTGCTCTTTACTAAACTACAATTTCCAAAGCAAGAGTGTCTCTTTTATCTTAATATTAGGAGCACCTATATTATAGTCGGTTTTATCATCTGAATCGAAGGAAACCTCTGTCTTGCTTGTGCCAAAGGGTATCTACAGAGACTATTTTCTGGACGGCTTACGAGCAAATACTAAAAATAGATTTAACTATTAAATTCAAAGAACTTTATGTACAGTGTCTTTTGTGGGTTAGAGAGGATTCTCTAAGTGCTTTTACAGATACAAAGCGTAAGTTCCGAACTAAAGCGTATTCTTTCTTATAGGGTAGGGACAACTCTTGTGTGTAAGTAATAAAAGAGCATTTTCTATAGGGAGGAGGAGGTCGATTTCTATAAAGTTCATTGTGTTAACTTCTCTGTCGGGTTTGACTATATCTCACTTCCGTTTGGAAGATTAGAATCTCGGTGTACAGAAATTTGCGAGATAATTTTTTTAGCTTTACATTAGCTAATGATACAGATAGAATCCCTGCTGTTATAATTATAGTATATTTGCCATTTTGTAAATAAAAATAAGTTTTTGGATTACTAAGCAGATCTCCGCTTCGAGACAATTGGTCCACGCGGTCATTTTAAAGGGTTTAATAACTACACAGGGATTCCTATTAATATATTTTCTAGGTTGAGACCCTTTTTTTCGGAGTTCAAAGTTTTTGACTTATAGCATATATATCCTTTTTTTGTACATGCACTTGAAATAAGAACTGTTAATACTGTGTATCTTAGGGGCTTTAAGGTTATATAGGTTAAAAGAAGCTAGCATAAATGAGTCCTTTCTAATAGAAAATTCAAAGGGTTTGTTTTTGTTAAAAGGTTTCTTTATTATTGCCAAATTAGGGCACCTACTCTCCCATAAAACCAATTGTTAACATTAGTCAGAAGCACATTCCCCAAAGCCCAAAGAGGATCAATCCTAATTAATGAGACCGTCCGAGGAAAAAAGAACGTAACTTCTAGATCAAATATAAGGAACAAGATAAAATCTGATATTAAACTACTTCTTGCAATACCGAAAGAATCAAACCTACATTCGTATGGCGATAATTTCTCTGGGTACTTCAGTATAACCTGTTTGGTAAAGTAAAACCTCTAAAAGAAATAAAGGTAAGTAATAAAGTTCTCCTAATCCTACGCGGAAAAGATTTCGTAATTTAGTAGTAAGTTTCCCTCTTATTTCTGTACAAGAATTTTTAAGTTGTTTACTTAAGGAATTTAAGACTTGTTTTAGGCTTTTAGTTATATTTAGTGAAATCTCCTTGAGTCATAGGCTTAAGAGAAAACCAAATAAAGCACGATACACTCTTGCATAACATAGTAAAAAGAAGGACTTCAATAATATAGTTTTATAAAATGAAATTAAAAAACTCCTGGGAATTCGTATCTCTCTGGATGTCTATAGGGTTACTCTTTAGAATACGGCAGTTTATATACTTTGTTTTTTATAAAATAAGGTTAGAATTGATCCTTCTATCAAGACTGACTACTTTTTTATCTAGTTAGGGCGGACTCCTAAAAAATCTTGGGTCGTAGTAAGTTAATGAGTTCTTAGAATCAATAGTACAGAACCTGAATAGAAGAACCTAACCCAGCTTGTGTATATGCGATAGTGCGAACTCTAACAGTTAGTCTAAGTCCTAGTATAAATTCATCCTATTTGGTGTTAAAACTCAAGAATCCAGTAAGGGGTCTTACGCTACGTTGGAAAAGACTAAATTTCTAATAGATCAGGGTAAGGAAGCAAACAAAATATTATAATATAAGTATACTCTATTCTAAACTTCCTTATAATACTCTAACTTCTTCCTAGCAACAAGACATTACTACTTTAGAGCATTAAGACAGGCTAAAGGAATCCAGCTATCTTCCTTATCCTCATCTGTTCTATTTCTGTTAATTATATTATAAATCTCCTATTACTCTTAGTTCTAGTACTTCTCTAACTCCTAATAAGAAAAGTATAGCTGCTGAGAAGAGCAGTACTTCTAAGACAAAGATTCTGCTACAGATACAGAGTATTACAAAGACTAAGAAAGCAAGTTCAGAAGTATAAGAAGTGCTTGTGTTCCTATAGTGTAAGTGAGTATACCAAATACTTGTAACATTAACCTCCTTCTCTACGTTACAGTCGGTAGGAGTCACGTAAAATCCGTCTCTCTAAGTTTCTACCCTCTCTGTAGAACTAAGAACAAATACAATAAGAGGAATCCCCCTTTATTGTAATGAAATCCCTGCTATTTATAAGGGCCTATGGCTTTCCTTGACCTAAAACTAAAATTAGTATTATAATCTAAGTTAGGTTATTATGAAACATATAAGAAAGCTTTTCAATAAGTATAAAACCCTCTTACTGTTATAGGGATCCAAGCATAATCTAACCGCCTAGGTATTGCTTTGTTTTTAACTAAAAAAATACTAGTATAGCGAAATCTTATTTGAAAAAGGTAAATTTAAAATAGGAAAAACCTCATATATATCTTATTAAAAAAAGGTTTTGTGCTAAAATTCAAAGGTTATACATAGGTTCTGAAGTATATAGCACTACAAAAATCCAATGAAATCTAAAGTGTGTTTCTATACGCATATTCCTAAATTAGAGAATTACTAATTCAAAAGAATAACCGGGTTTTGTTACTACTTAGGATCTAAGTCTATTAAATTTAGATAGCCCACTAAAATAAGTTAACTCGAGATTTATCTGTTATTTTATAATAAGGCTTTTCTAGCGGAGTTTTCAAAGTATATAATGACCTCTCTCTCTTTACTACTCAGGCTCCCTTGCTCTAGGTATTTATATACAAGAAATGAGTGCTCCCGCATTGATTTAAGATTTAGTTAACAGTCCAAGGGAGTCCTATAGCAGCAAGTTCTAGACTTTGATTCAATAGTATAACTCTACAATTTAGAATTAGTAAATGCATATCCGTGTGGTTTGCACTTTTTAATAGGATTCTCTTTTTTGTTATTAATTTAATTAATGGATACCTGTGCCTCTAGTGTAGGATCACCTGGCTCCCGGTAAAATGAAAAATATAAGGGAATCCCACATTTCTCATACAAAAAGGATACTTTTAGCAAAGAATAATATACTATCTTTTTTAGTTTTAAGTTAAATTATTATGTAGATGGGACCCCACTACCTTGTTGTTAAGGGTGCTTCGTACCTATGAATTTCTTTAGTAAACTAAAAAAAGGATTCTGGCTTATGGACTTTTTAAAAAGTCGTTAGACCTATAAACTATAGTATAGTTATTGAATATATCAAATATTATTCATGGGCAATACATAATAGAAATAGTAGAGTAGAAATTTTAACTATCATCCCTCTCTTTTTTCCTGAATAACTATGTCCGGCCGTAAATGAATGCGTACTCTATTCTTGAATACTTATTGGTTTACTAAGCTGCTGTTATTGGTTATAGATACCCTTGATAGCCAATCTTTTTCTAAGTATACCCAGAATTTAGTTTATATCTTTTTCGCTACCTCATACTCGTTCTTTCTGAAAATGAAACCCCTTACCTATTAAGGCTGAGTAAGCACTCCAGCTAGAAAATGTGGAATAGACTCGCTGAAGGGACTCTCTTTCTTCAGAGGATACACTAAACGACGAGATATACTAAACTAGCACAATATCAGAGGTAAATTTCCCTTTGGAGAGTGAGCCCTAATATCCTCGAGTTTGGGTAGATGCATGGGGATAACCCAAAGACTACCCTATAGCTGTTTAGTATCAAGTAATACCTATTCGAAAAGTACATTCAACATATTTTATATGAGACTAAAAAAGATCAAGAGCGAAGGGGTATCCCCGAGAACCAAGTTTACTAATATACCTAAATTGTACTGAAAGTTGTATCCCCGGATTCACGTAAAGCATCAAGAGGTACAATACACAAATGACGCGATACTTTGGAAAAAAGTATATATAGTATTCCCTTGCTGGTAAAAGAACAAGAGGTTTTAATTTGGTAATACAAGGGTGACCCCGTTCACTTAAATTTGCAGGCTCTTTTTAAGTTACTTCATTCCCCTGTAGCTTTCTTAAGTTTATGACTAGCTGCACACTCTAAAATTTGAGGAGACTCTCAATTATTTCTGGACTTTTGAGATCAAAAAACCAAAACATTACTAAAGTATTTTTAGAACTATCTAGAGTTTAGGATCTTTTAGACCCAATCTCTTCAATTTAAGGAATGTCCTAGTATTTTGACGAGACCAAGAAGAATTTCATTATGCCAGGTAGGCTAGTTAGTTCAGCAAGGTAAAGTTTTTACATAAGTGTTAAAGCTTTAGAGAAGCTATTTAGAGTCGTAAAACGTAAGATGAGATGAATTTAGCTGCTTCGGTTTTGTCCTTTTCGAAAGGGAAATGGGGTGTGCTCTGACTTAAGCAAATGAATCCCAGTTTATACCCCTTGACAAAGAATATTTTTCTATAACTTCTCACAACTTTTTTGTTAAATATTAAATATATTTAGTTAGATTTTTTCTTGAAGCCTAGCTTTTGGTTAACCCCGGTTTTCGTATATCTCATAGAGTATAACAGTTTATACAAAAGAATTTTTCATTGTTTTAGACGCTTACAAGGAATCTAATACTACGAAAATGAAGGACTTTGTTTTGCTGAGAATGGCTTAAGGTATACCCTTAATAATGAGGAGTCGACAACAACTTAGTTCTTATAATATACTCAGTTTCATTATTGGTGCTCGGATATAGGGTAGCCTCAAAGTCAATTTAAAAGATTTCGATATATTATCTAACAAGGGCAAGTTTAAGGCAGCTCCTTATAATACTAAAAAGGGATCCGTGTTATACTTGTTTTTACTTACTACTCGATGTAGATTCTATAGATAAGCCTCAGTTTCAAATCCGGTTAATAAGGTGAAGCACTCAGAGGAGCTTAGCTATTAATCAGTAGTCTGGTCAATTGTGAAGTTATTAGACTCTTACAGAGAGCTCTTAAACTAGTTTAGAATATCTATACTCGGTAATACGGGGGTTTGCTATGGAGTTCTATTTTGAAAAGTAAGTCTCCCTTAGTCTAAGAGGATCCTCAAAATGAACTTAAATTATATGTATTACGAGTTACTTTTCAAGATTTTGCTAATAAAAAGGGGTGCTTCTGAGCATTTAATTAAAGGGGAATTTTATTCTGTTAAAACCTATATTGGATAATAAACTAGAATTCCTGATAGTAACTCTTAAAAAGCTTAATACTTATACTGTGTACTCTGCCCTAACTTAAGAGTTTGTCCCTTTGAAATGGAAGTCTGAATAATATGCGTAAAAGGTGGATGACTGCCCTTAAATTGCCCGTTTAGAAACCACTAGAAACCTCAGTTAATTTAATACCCTATACTTTTACAGAACTCCCTCAACAACCCATCTGACTTTGAGTTAGTGGTAACTAGAAATCACTAGAATCCGGTGTTATACTATAATGTTTTGTCTTAGCATACTCCCTTTATGGTAAAAGGAGGAGCTTACCTTTCGAAATTAGAAGTGTTCGGGAAGCTTTGTACTTTTAAATACCTTTGATCAGAGGAGCAACTTAGGGGCCTAATAGAGTTGTAATTTGTAAATCTATTACTTATAAACCTTTATATCCAAATTTTATACCTTTATTATACTACTGGGCTTTGAAGCTGCGAATCCCACTTAAGTTTCTATATTGTAACTGTAAGGAACCCATAAAAAAGAGGCTGTAAGTCCCTTAATATTTGCTGGTGTTAGTTAAGAGACTGTAAACCCTAATTCACAAACAAAAGCAATAGCTCTATACTGGGTAGACTTGTTGGAGCTTACTTTTTTATAAGAACTATTAAGATTCCAAAACAGCTGCATTTTAGTTACTGGTAACATTATCAAACCAACTCAACTGCAAAAAGACTTCTAATTTATATTTATAGGACTGGCAGGCTATCCCGGCAGTGGTAAAAAAGAAAAAGCCCTTATAACTTATTAAATATATATACAGTTCAAACCCTGCTTATATCGGCATTTAAGTAAATTCTTGGTGAATAATACCAAACCTCGTCGAGGGACTAGTTAGATTTCAAGCTCTAATTTAAAGAGTCATTGAAGACATGGGTACTGAAAAGAATAACTTAATATTTATATATATTTTAGAATTTTTGTGGAGGTTTTCTGACTAGTGCTTTTACCTTTTTGCTAAAATAGTCTTACTTTACTATAAACTAAAATTACCTAGAAAATATGGATAAACTTAGAATGTGTCAACTCCCAAAGAGAGGACTGGTCGAGGAAAGAAGTCATCAATCCAAATCAAAAGGAACCGATATTTGGGTGCAAAGATTCTAGTCGACAAGAAAACTGACTATTCGTATATAGCAAATCTCCTAATATCCTAATAAATTAGTAATAGACCCACAAACCAGATCTCTTGTAAGCTTAAAAAGAAGTAGGAAATAGATCTAAGGATTTTTCAAGATTTACTGTATCATTATACTGTTTTCCATTAGTGAAGTTAGAATAATTTTATAAAAGACCGGGGAAGGAGTAGCCTTATAAGCCCTCTCTTCGAAAAATCCTAGTTATTCCATTTGGTCTGTAAATTTGAAGTTTATTATGCTATTCAGAAGGCCGCAAGAGTCTAAATTGGGTATTGACAGCTTAATTAATCTATATGATTACATTCCAATGAAGTTAATTCTCGAGAATTCTATTACCTATATTTATCTAATCTAAACTAAAATAAGAGTAGACTTTTACGGGTTTGTCATTTCGAAAAAGCATAAATAAAGCGAGCAGGTCATATATTTAACTGGATCTTCCTGCGATAATAATATTTAGTATTCAAGACCTTTGTCTACTCGTTTAGTAATTAAAGTAATATAACTCCTAACTTTTTTGTTTATAAGATTCATTACAAAACTGCACTTATTCTCAAACTCTATTCAGGTTGCTTTTCTATGTATATATTCCTATAATTAAGAATTTCTAGAAAACAAATATAACTACAATTTGAGACGATAAGCCCAAAATTAACAAGGATATAATAGTTGGGTTGGCCATGCAGAAAAAATATTGTATAGAATACCTACAAGCTGGCGTAACCGGCATTTCCTTTATCAATAGCTTATCTTCTACCTAGGCCCCTTATAGTTTAGCTAGTAAGTCATGGAGAAACCCCTTATTGCATTGTTACTTGTTGAGACCCCTCTACTTATTGAGCACTGCCTATGATCGAGCCAAATCAAACTTCCTCCCTACTAAGGTTGTTTTTGCTTGTCTAGACAATTGGGCATTAAAAAAAAGAATCACTATTAATATAATTACACCTCGGTAGGATATCAATCCTATATTTGCCCACATTCTCAGGAACCTGTACTGGTATCAGTTATTAGGACTTTCTAATTAAGGGAATCTCAGGTACTAATACCTACTATTACTTTAATAAAGATGTTAGAACAGTTCTTAGTCCTTTTTGTATGAGGTTAATTCCCAAAGCTAAGAATAAAACCGAAATGAATCCTTATGCGGGATACTGGGTTTTCCAGAGTCATCTGGGGTTATACTACTTACTTTGTCTAAGGCCTAAGTTAATAATTAAGTATAGCTAGTATTTTAGATACTACTTGATTTGGACCTACTCGATACTAATCCGGTTTATCATTATACATTCATTATAAAAGGAAAACTAACAAAAAATGACTTGTTTTATACTACATAAGTTGTGGTAGACATTACGAATATTTATGATTATTAATTGCACAGTGGCTACTAAGAAGAAAAGGAACAAAAGTATTTAATTTCAAGTTATATATAATATTCATCCAATTAAGGGTTTCATACCAAGTTATTACATTTTGTCTTATCAAAAAAGAAATTTATTTATAAAACTTTACTTAGTTCATTAAGTATTTAAGTCTTATAACTGTAAAGTGTTCTATACCGGAATATTTGAAACTGCTAATAATCTCCATTAAGATGTTTATACAGCGCCGATATTAGGAAGAATTGGATAAAGTATGTGAAATTATCTAAAACATCAATACTATAACTTAATTCTACTCATTTCATTTGTTATACCCATGATATAGCTCTTTATTGTTCTCCTTTAATTCTTAGCTTTGGTTATGGCTTTACCCAGAGTAAAATTACAGATATTTTCCAGTATTTGATATAAATCACTTTTATACTAGCTAGAGGAACTCTAACTTTTTTAGTATTCAAAAACTTTATTATAGGGAGTAGAGTCTTTTATAAGCGCTAAATAAACTCGATTTATTCTTGTTTGTTATTGCGAGCAGTATTTTCACAATCACTTAGATTAAAAACTGTGAATTTAAGCTTACTTTATTTTATGCTCTCGAGACCGGGTATAGCGAGCGGAACAGGTTGTTAGTAGCCTCCCTGCAAATTTACTATATCCAACTGCTTTAGAATTCGGTAGAACTTGGTCTATTATAAGGTATGTCCGTAGGTTCAAGTCCTATTTGTATTATATACACAGTCAAGATCTTAGTTTTCGGAAGAATATAGAAGCAGTTCCTTAAGGTATGTCTTTGGTCTACGGCAATTAAAAATGAAAAGAAGGAAAGTCAATATAAAGTTCCCAGCCCCTGAAAAAAGTCTTTATTGGGTATAAGTGAGGCCCTTCTTCCTTGAACAGAGTTGCTCTTTAGAGTCCTGAGTCCTTTCCATAGATATTTGTGTAGTTGGTTTTTCGAAAAAGCGGCCCCTAATCTAACTCTAACGGAGATCCTTTTAGCTGACAGGACTTGAACCAATGACTTGAGATTCCACTCACCAGTGCTCTAACCACTTTAAATACTGAAAAAGAATCTAACTGCTCACTTTACTATAACCAGTGACTATAACTAGAGTATGAAAGACGAGTATTAAGGCGACAAAGTCGGAGTGATCAATTAAGGATTTCTATCTAAGTAATTAGAATTCCTAAGAACCCTTAGTAATCGTACGTATATACAAAACAATCTCTTTACTTTCTTGTAGATTGATCATGAAAATAGCTAGTCAAATCCATTCTTCTTCTTCTAAAGCTAAGGAAATTTCTACAAAACAAGAGGTAATCATATATAATAAATAACACACTATTATTAAGCAAGATTCTACTCAATTTTTCCGCTTATTATTACATAGACGAAAAGTTAGATAAATAGAGTACTATTTGAAGGATACTCTTACAAAGGAGTTTCTTATTAACAAAAGACTATACCCCACCCACTGCTTACTTTGTTGTTTCTGTATCTTACTCTATTTCATTCCTACTTGTACTTGCTTTCTGTAGCCCTACTTTCTTAGTCTTTCTCTATCTGCATACCTTATTTCTTATGAGCTATACCTTTCCTTTTATTAGGATTAGGAGCTTTACTACCCCAGTTTCTTAATACCTCTTTTATTAGTCCTTGTAATACAAGTATTACCTCTCTTATTCTTCTTAAGATAAATACCTGTACTCTTCTTGTAGCCTGTAGTTACTCTAGCTATACCTCTATTCCCTATCTTCTAAGAAATTTTTTATTACCTATACCCAATAGTATACTCTATATTCGAACAAGTTAAGCTTTCTTATTATTTGTAATTGAAAGAAGCTGAAACTTCTACTTAAAGGGCTACTCGACTAGGTTTAGCTATACTAGCTATATTACAAGACCGACCCTTAGTAAAGAAAGGATAGGAACACTAAAATTCATAAGCAGGAATCCCTCTTTTTTATTTTTTTAATTAGGGCTTCAATTACAAGCAATTAGTTAACCTCCGTTTAGTAGCACAAATATCTCAGAACTCTATCTCTAAAATAAATAGAAATTGAGTAGATATGAACCCCTTAATTTAGCAAATTTGACTTACTTATTTCATAAAATAGAAGCTCCCTTTTCATTCAGTTTAAAAATCAAGGAATTAAAGGTATGTACCTTTAAGATACTTGTTAAACCCTACATCCTTCAGGAGAGTATCCTCTATAGTTCTAAAGGAGAATTAAAAAAGCATTAGCCAAGAAAAACAAAGAGCGTGAAAATTGAATAGTAAGCCTGCCTTGCGATGCAATAAGGGATAATTTAGCGGACATGAAACACGTTGTTGATTTGACTAAAATACCTTTAGTTAGGGAATCCTAAGAAAAAAAAAGCTCTCTTTTACTTCTAGTAATACTAGAGAAAAATCACTATAGCATAGGATCCAAGAAACTCAGCTTACCAAGAACCGGTATTGGATAATACAGGAGATTAAAAACTTTAACCGATAAAAAAGTTCCCGAAAGCACCCCATATCAAAAGCATGCCATTATAGCGTACAGTTCTGCGCCCTACTAAGGCATAGAAAGGCCCCTCTTACCCCTGCTTTTAGCACGCTCCTGCGAAACGCATTTTAATCTATATACCTATGCCGAGGAATTGGAAAACTATTTTTGAAATAGTGGATTGTTATTCTTTACGAAATTCTTTAAACCAGAACTCTTTAGATACGTATCCCTTTGGCGTATCGGTGTCTGCGACAGGTATTCCTTATTACTTTTAGTACAAAATCCGAAGAAACTCCTTTTTTAAGATATCACACTTACCCTACTAAACTACTTTATAGTTTGACTATAAGCTTAGTTACACCTAATATAACATCAAAAGAAAGCGCCCTTTTATTAAGGCTAAACCTTCTATAGCTGTTTATTTCACAGGGTTTTTTAAGAAAGGTTCTTGAATAGTGTTTTATTCATTAAAGCTTGTATAAACCTCGATTTTCCTAGAGTTTTCTGGTTTAAAATGCTATAGGCACTCACTAAAAATTTCTAGTATTAAGAATATATGAACTGGTGAGGTAAGCAACACAAGTGTTAAGTAAAAGTAATAAACTAGGTAATTAGTACCCATATTTTGTGAAGATTAGTAGATTTAGGAACCTATCTCTGAGAATAAGGGATGTCTTATTTTCTATTATTAAAAAGGGAAACTCTCGTTGAAAAATTAATTAATAGGCTTCGAAAACACGATTTATTCGTATAATTTATAAAAGGGTATTCGGATCACTCCTCTGAAAAGTAATCCTATGCTATATTGAGCTTCTTGTTTATGGTTCATGTAATTTCTTGACTGACTCCCCTATTTCGTTATATCAATTAGGAATTCTTTTTTGACTTATAGATCCCGTTTTTAGATACCCTATGCCAGGTAGGCGATATACATATTCAGGATGTCTGGGAGTACTGTCAAAAAAG
>JAYMSZ010000119.1:0-28794 GCA_036897665.1 Pelargonium citronellum
CCTACTTATCTTTAAAACATACATATTAGTTGAATTAGCCAATCTCATAAAACACGATTCGAAAACAATCACGTCTATATATACTCATTCCAAGTCAATCTCCTGGCCAAGAGTTCGAAGTTAAGACCTTGTGGCACTTCGGTGATCCTCTATACCGCTCACCCACAAGTGCATTGGCGTCTTTAGTTTTTTTATTTTGAGGTATCTCTTATCTTCTATCCAAAAATCTTACTCATTTCTACACCGTCGGAGACACAAACTTTAGACCTAAAAAAAAATCTAAAGCGATTCAACCGTTTGACCCAACATATTTTAAATTTTATTCAAACAACCAAAAGTAAAATAAAAAATTATTGCTTTAGTTTTAAAAATAAAAAAATGTTTTATTTATTTAACATATTGGGCTTCCGTCCATTTGCTTTAAAGTTCCACAACTATGGCCCAATTTATGCCCAAGCCCGTAAAACACACTAAACGACACCGTATAGTACAACACGCCACGTAAGCCGATTCGCGGCTTCGGACGCCAGCTCAGATAACTGTATTTATTTATATTTTCATTTTTTTAATAAAATCTTTAAACCCTAAACCCTGCCCACTTAAAACCTCTGTTTTCTGTTTGTTTCCTGAGAAAATTTTTCTCTGCCGCCAATCCCGCTCTCCTCCGTCACCTTCCTTTGCTAGATTTCGGTTCTGCCCGCGTATCGGTACGTATCGATATCGTATTCGCGCACCGATTCGCAGCTGAAATTGGAGTGGCGGCGAGTCATAGACGAAGTGTGATACTCTTTAATCATGTCTATCGATGGTTGCTTCAGTATTGAATCTGCGCTGGAAAGGTTTCTTGACCGTTGCCCCAAGCTTGCATGTCTCGCTAGCTATGATTCACTAGCGAAAAAGGTTTGGATTTCTTGTGTTTAATTGTAAAATCAATGGTTCGGTTCAGTACAAATAGGTTTTTGTGGTAAAGATTTCACTTTTTTTTCAGGGACAGTTAGTTACTGAAGAGGAAGTGGTGAATTTGGTAGCAGAGCTGTTTCTGCACCCGAATTATACAATCCCATTGATTGGGTGTTTCCGGCCTCTGGTGCGGAAGATTGTTGACAAAGCTGTGGCTTTGCTTCGCCTTGTGCCCAACTTGAGGTCCGTATCAGATAGAGATGATGATGATGATAATGCGGAAGTTGTTAATGTTGTGGAGTATTATGTGCAAGCTGGGAAGGGTTTGAATCTTCATGAGCTTGCTTGCTTGGCCTTTTGTCGGGCCCTTGATTTGGCTCCTTTTTTGTTGGGGTAAGCTTTAGTTACTCGCTCGAATTTGAATTTCAGATACGGAGAATGCTTTAGCTTAATACATGATCTTGTTATTCTTGGCATGTGTACTTTTGGTAACAAATTCAAGAAGTTTGATCTAACTTACTATAGGGACATTCTTAGTAATTCATGCATATCTTCCTTCCTAAAAGGATAGAGGGGACTCATTTTTGCGACAAAAATGTTATAATAACAAGACACCTTTTGGGACCAAAGGAGTATAATAATTTCATGCTTAATTTCATAATTTGCGGGAGTTCCACAAAAAAAGAGAACTTTGAATTGGGAGCGATCCTTGAACTAAGCACTAACTTTATTACGACATGGATCATTGAGAATAGTAGGGTGTGGAAAATGTTTCATTGACATGAAATTTGATCATGTTTTCAATGCAAAGATTTAAGAGAAAAGTTTCTTAATTTACCAACCATTTAAGCTGAGTAGCTTTTGTCTTGATATCATTATTCTTAAAACTAGTGTTGGTTGGTTGGTGCAGGTCAATACTTGTTTATTTTAAATTTGCTCCTCCTCCTTTTGAGCGGCTTTTGATTAAGGGGGCAGTTTCAGAGCTCTCTGTCCAGGTAATTACAATTATTTACATGAAGATTTCTTATAAATATCATTTTTGGTGTTTGTCTCTGAATCTCTCCCTTCATATTGGATAGATGAGAATTTGAAATGAGTCTTTCTGTAAGATCTATTGGTCAGTTATGATAGTTAAGGAATCTGTTCTTTGTTTGGTCTGTTGTAATTAAATGTTCTGTGGATGAGGTTCATTCAAGTGATATTTTAGTGACGGTTTTGGTAATTTTCCCAATCTCAATCAGTGAACTAATTGGTGAAATGTTTGATTTTAGTCTCATAGAAGGTAAATTTAGGCACTTGTAGTTGTACTTAATAAATTGTCATTTTCACTTGTAGATAATAGATAAATGAATCACAGCGACATAATCTTATCTAATCTTGAACACTTGCTACGAGTTTTCCCAATAAGACTTTGACCTATGGTGTCATAATGGATGAATTCAAAGATGGTTATCCAGAAGTTAAATTTCAAAAGAAAAAGTATTGTTCCGAAGGTTCTAAATGTTGTGCACTTGCAAAAATTTAGAGAACTGATAAGACCAAATCATGGTTTGTTATTCAGTTTATGCATTGGATGAGTGCTAGCCTTTAGCTGCTGTGTAGTGCAATTTAGATTTTGGCTATCTACCATCTGCTTTTAGATTATGATTTTCTGTTTTTTCATGGAATCAATTTTTCACGGGGTATTTCAACTTCTTCAAATTTGAGTGTTCTAACTATTAGCTCTAACCTCTAAGTTGATGTAGATACATTTACACAAATAAAATTCTGGTGATTTTTCAGTTGTTTATGCTGAGTGTTTTTTTATAGTTCTTGTTATGGAAATTTCATTCTATTGGATTGTTGAGCTACTGTCCATCTGTTTTTCTTTGTGATCAGGTCAGAGCTCATTTCTTACAAGCTGCCCGGACGTCTTACCGCCTCCTTATATCAGAACCTGAAGTTTTCTCTAAACTTTGGGATTGGTCCTGTTTTTTGGATCTTGTAAAGCAGTGTTCAAATATTGTCTTGGGCAGTAATGCTGAACTTGAGAAGTATCTAGCAGACCTAAGATGGTCTGGGATACAAATACTATCTATCATGTTCAAATTGAGTGATAGAGCAGTGACAAACTCCGGTTTAAATCCAGAAGAAGCTTTTACATGTTTGTTGCGGTTGGTTTTGTTTACCTCTTTTTTCTTATTATGTTTAGAAAATACTGATTTGAACATTTTGCAGCCTCTCTAAAATACTCTTCATGATTGTGTCATATTCAGCTGGGAAGAGTTCTGTCAGGATGTATCGTTGGAAAAGGCTGGCATGTATCTTGACTTTTCAGAAATTATGAAGTTGAATTCTGCTGATGGGAATACCGATTTCAATCAAGAGAATTGTCTAGAGTCTTTTGACCTTAGTTCTCCACCCACGTCTCAATTTCTTGCAGCTGAGCCATCGGTTAGGAAGCAGAGGCTGGCAAAATGGTAGGGATTATTAAGTTGAGAATGGACACTATTATACATTGTTCTTGTATGCACATGCGTATTTTGTTTTAAAAATGCTTGCCCTATTAATTAGTTTCATTTGTTACATTCATCACAGTTCTTTTTGGTTCCATTTTGATATTTACACCTTTTACAATTCAGGGACGAAAGGTCAGTAGCCGATCCATATGTATTAACATCAAGTGTGAAGAAAAGTTACAATATGGTCCTCTTGGCGGTGAGTCAAAAGTGGCCTGTTCTTCTCTATGGTCCTGCTGGCACTGGGAAATCTGCACTCATAAACAAGTTGGCAAATGATAGTGGAAACCAAGGTATTATGGACTAGAGATAACTTAATTTATTTCTTCTCTTATCTAAAGAAGATAAATAAGAGAGAAAATGTTACTTGTCATTCATTTCTATATCATCTTTTTCCAGCATCTGAAAATTGTGTAAAACTTAATGAGGATTCACCATTTTCAATTCTATATTCACCTTTTCAACTTGATAATTATTATTCTTACACTTCTCCTTATAGGAATAAATCATTAACCATGTGCAGTTCCCAAATCTCGAATATTGAAAATAGCCATAGGAATAAAAGAACTCCTATTAGGTCTTAAACTAGAGGTTTCTGTATCATACAGGTAGCATCAGTTCTGTAATGGGTGCAGTATATTATATACTAAAGAAGCTGGATTTGTAATGTAAAATATGCAAAGAAAGTCAACAATCAAGCCAAAAATGGCACACAAGCCAATTCGATAATAAGAGTGGAAAAGGCATAGTCAATATCAGTTCAGTAGTTTGATTGCTATTTGTTCCTTGAAATTGTTATGTTACCAAAGGGTATTCTTTATATCATATTGCACTGGAACTGTCTCTCATGTTGGTGTCCTGGGATTTTGTCTCTTATCTTTTTGCAGTTCTGTCTATTCACATGGATGATCAAATTGATGGAAAAACATTGATTGGAAGTTATGTTTGTACGGAGCAACCCGGTGAATTTAGATGGCAACCTGGCTCACTTACTCAGGTTTTTCCCCATTAATTTTACATGCAACTTGTGCTGCTTGTTTCCAGTGTTTTGAAAAGCGCACGCTTCGCGCTTAAGCCCGAAGCCCCACTTTTGGGCTTCGCTTCGTGAAAAGCCCAGCCCCTTCAATGAAGCCCTTTGAAGCCCGCTTTTTATGGGTTTTTTAAGAAGTCCGAAGCCCGTGCTTTTAAGGCTTTTTATTTAACACTCATATTACGTAGCTTTATTTTAGTAAATAAAAACTCAAAAAAGTTCAAAAAACACAAAAGAAGCATCTCTACGCAGAAAATATGTCAAGATATCGACAACAACTACAGAGTACATACTAGAGAGATGAGGAAGATAACACTAAGTCACTTACAATTCAGACAATGATTTAACATCTCTTCATGATGATGATCATTATGACTAAATTTTATATGCTTTTCTTCTTTCTATAAAATAAAGTTGTCTAACTTTAAATGGAACTATTTTATGATTTACGTTTTAACTTAAACTTGTTTTGTTTTTTTTTGGTCAATGCAGTTGAAACGTTTATAGATTATGATTTATGGTGTTATTTTATAATACTTTTATTATCTTGACATAAGTATTTAAATATATATGTTAAATTAATATTTTCTTTAATTTTTTTTAACGTGCGCTTCACTTCGATGAAGCCCGCGCTTCACGGTGCACTTCGCGCTTAAGCCCCAGAGGACCTTTGCGCCTCAAGTGTGCTTTGTGCTTTTTAAATCACTGCTTGTTTCATGTTTGTTATCATTGTGCACATTTTACTTACTGTTAATGTCTTGAAAATATGTTTTCAGGCTGTTCAGAGTGGATTCTGGGTTGTCTTTGAGGATATCGACAAAGCGCCATCAGAAGTGCAATCTATCTTATTACCTTTGCTGGAGGGGGCAAGCTCATTTATAACCAGTAATGGGGAGGTATAATTTTGTCCAGCATATTTCGGGATAATTGTTGGTACTATCATTATCAATCATGTCATTTATATGTTTGTTTCAAATTGTTATATGTTGAATGTTAATATTTTATGCGTACATATGTTCTGAATCTGGAACCTTCACTAGGATTTAATATTTAGATGTCTTGAAATCAAAATTAGCTAGCAATGTTGAGAAGTCTGAGAGCAATATCTGGTTTCACTACTATTTTCTAACATGTGCTCCTGTGTTCTATTTCCTCCCCCCACCCTAAAATTTGTCTGGTTAAATATGATCTATAGTTCCAGTAAGATAAGATCTCTAATAATATTTTTTCTTGACATTATTTTTTTTTGAACTCTTCTCCAGTTTCTGGTTTACATTATTCATTGCTATTATGAAATTGTGGAAATGAACAGTTTGAGAGCATCCATTTTCGTCTGTTTTCAGTTTGTTTGATTGTTTAAAAACGAGGAACTTGATAATTTATTTTTCTTGCAACAAAATGTACGTACTAATTGTATTTTCTACCTTTTCTATTCATTAAAACAGTTAACATTTTTCATAACCAAGTGTGCTTTCTGTAATTCATTTTCCAATGGTTAATTTTTTTTTAAGCATTTGGATCTTTATTATTTTTTTTGACAGGAGATTCGGGTAGCAGAAAGTTTTAGACTTTTTTCCACTATATCGACTTGCAAGCTTGATGCATTTCGGGGCACTGAAGGTAATATCATATTCGAAGTCGACAACAGTTCCTCCTTGTTCACATTTTTGTGTATATTTACAAATTTATTTTTCATTTGCTTTTGTATTGCTTTGACTGCTATTTGTCACCGATTTCAATCACGAACTGTGTATACCTTTGCTCAGGGATGCATATTTTTTTGTTACATGCTACCTCTTGAATATCAGAGAATCTACTTGTAGTTATTTATTATTATTTTACTTTATTGGTCAATGACTTTGTATTATGAGACAAAATAGCGGTGCAGGGTTTGGGTCACTCAGAAGTAAATGGTATTTAGTTTTGATTATAACCAACTCCTATGCCTAGAATTCTTTATAACAATGAACTTTTTATGTTTAAGCTCATTTTCATGTGTATGATGTCCTTCTTTTGGGTTGGCAGGTGCTACTTTACTAGGAGTTCTATGGAGAAGAGTTATGATTGGACCCCCGAGTGATGAGGACTTGCATGTTATTGTGAAAACATGGTTTCCAAATTTGGAGGCACTTACTGAAAAGCTCATAGGTAGACTACTCATCCTACGTTATGAATTTGTTGTTTCAGATTAGGCATGCTATACTAACACATGAGTGATATCTCTGGCAGAAACCTATAGAAGGGTGAATACTACACCAGACCAACTTGTGGGATTTCAGTCTGGAAATTCTGCTTGCTTCAGTTCTCTCAGCCGATTCTCATTAAGGTATTGGACAATGTTAGATCTGTTTTATTTTGCACGTTAAGCTTGATTGGATGCTTATCCTTGTTTTAAATGACAGGGATCTCCTTAAATGGTGCAAGAGAATTTCAAGATTAGGATTTAGCTTCGTGGGTTGTGGTTTGTCAGCCTATGAGTGTCATTGCATTTATCAAGAGGTATATGATTCAGTGATATGTCTCGCCGATTTTTTTCCCTTGTAGTGGGGCAAACAATTAATTTGCCTAGATGGCTAAACAATGTTTTTTGTCCTCAGGCTGTAGATATATTTGCATCATCTTCAACATCTGTAGATAACCGTCTGATTACAATGAAAGACATTGCAAGGGCATGGTCTGTTCCAGTTTCTGTGGCAGATTCTTTGTATCCTCGTGATAAGCCCATGATTCAGGTTTCTATATTTTTTTATTGCTATGAGTAATCTGTTTGATTGGATAGAATATTCTGTTTATCAATTTCGAACTGAACTGCAGGATTTACCTTCAGAACTAAGAATTGGACGGGTTGCTCTACAGCGTATGCAAGCATTGGTCTGTGGAAGCTTTTGACTGTCTTTATTAGCTAATTACCTTTATTAACCTTCTTGCTTACATGTTCATGTGATTACTGCAGTCACGGTGCCAAAAGAGGTCTTTTGTTGAGATTCGAAGTTCCCTGCATTTGCTTGAGAGAATAGCTTGCTCTGTTAAATGCAATGAGCCTGTACTCTTGGTTGGTGAAACTGGTACAGGGAAGACTACTCTTGTACAGAATCTAGCCATTAGACTTGGTCAAAGGCTTACAGTTTTGGTATGTTGGGGAGAACCTCTTGTGTTTGTATTTATAAGAGCTTTTGTATTTGAGGTGTCTTTTCTAAATAAGCTTGAATAACTGTTAATTTGTGTTTCATTGCAGAATTTAAGCCAACAAAGCGACTCTGCAGATTTATTAGGGGGGTTTAAGCCTATGGATGCACAGTTCATATGTATTCCCCTTTATAAGGAGTTTACAGATTTGTTTTCGAAAACCTTTTCTATGACGGTATATCTGCATTTCAAGTGTTTTTTTTTGCTTAGATCCAATCTGCCAACTGTTCTTTTTGCCAATTAACTCGAACTATTCTTTGTTGTTATGCAGGCCAATGTTAAATTTTTGGACTGTTTGCAAAAACATTTAAGTGATAAAAATTGGAAAATGCTATTATCTGGTTTTCAGAAAGGTGTTGATTTTTTCCGGAAATCTATACAAGTGTCTCGATCAGGGACTGGTAGTAAGCGTAAGAGGGATGAAGAGGAGCTCAAAGCATGGGAGAATTTATCTGCGAAACTCGAAACTGTTCGAGGGCAAGTTGGAGCATCATCTGGAATGATATTTTCATTTGTAGAGGGGGCCTTTATAACTGCACTTAGGAATGGTGAGTGGATTTTGCTTGACGAAGTGAATTTGGCTCCTCCAGAGACCTTGCAGAGAATTATTGGTGTCCTTGAGGGAGAGAAAGGTTCACTCTGTTTAGCTGAAAGAGGGGATGCCAATTACATCGACAGGAATCCAAATTTTCGTATTTTTGCTTGCATGAATCCAGCAACTGATGCTGGGAAGCGAGATTTACCTTACGCTCTAAGGAGCAGGTTTACAGAGTACTTTGTTGATGATGTTTTGGAGGATGAAGATTTGACTTTGTTTATCAGTCAATTTTTGGATGACAGTCAATCCAATAGAGAATTAGTTAATAAAATAGTGCGATTTTATAAAGCAGCAAAAAAAGAATCTGATGAAAGGTTGCAGGATGGGGCTAATCAGAAACCGCAATACAGTTTAAGGTCTCTTTACCGAGCACTTGAGTATACAAAGAAGGCGACAAAGAAATTCAAATTTAGAAAATCAATCTATGATGGATTTTGTATGTTCTTTCTCACTTTGCTTGATGGACCTAGTGCTAAGATAATGAACCAGATGATTTTAACATATCTGTTGGGGGGAAAACTACCTCCAAACTTACCTTATGGAGATTACCTAGACATTGATAACTCAAAGTCTGAGGATGAGAATTATGTAGTCACTAAAACTGTTGAGGAGCATCTTAGGAGCTTGGCACGTGCTATTTTTGTTAAGAGATATCCAGTTCTTCTACAGGGCCCCACGTCAAGTGGCAAAACTAGCCTTGTACAGTATCTTGCCGCAAAAACTGGTCATGAATTTGTACGAATCAATAACCACGAGCACACAGATTTGCAGGAATATTTAGGTTCTTATGTAACTGATGAATGTGGGAAGCTTGTATTTCATGAAGGTGTTTTGGTTAAAGCTGTAAGGTTTGGTTATTGGATTGTTCTAGATGAGCTTAACCTGGCCCCTTCTGATGTGCTGGAAGCATTGAATCGATTGCTGGATGATAATAGAGAGCTCTATGTTCCCGAACTGGGTGAAACCATACGGGCACATGAAAACTTTATGCTTTTTGCCACACAAAATCCACCAACCTTTTATGGAGGGCGTAAAATGCTTTCTCGAGCATTTCGCAACCGATTTGTGGAGATTCATGTTGAGGAAATTCCAGAAGATGAGTTGAGCACAATATTAACAAACAGGTGTAAAATCCCAGAAAGCTATGCCAAGAAAATGGTTGAGGTGATGAAGGAGTTGCAGTTGCACAGACAAAGCAGCAAAGTCTTTGCTGGAAAACATGGGTTTATAACTCCTCGAGACTTGTTTCGTTGGGCTGATCGTTTCCGGGAATTTGGAATGTCATATGAAGATTTGGCCAAAGATGGTTATTATCTTTTGGCAGAAAGGCTACGAGATGAAAGTGAAAAATCTGTCGTTCAAAATGTTCTTGAAAGGCATCTCTCCGTTAAACTTAAAAAAGATGACTTGTACAAGCAGGTATGATTTTCACCTCATATTCCATGTATAGGATTTTCATATACTCTATAGTCTATATTTATTTTCTAGGGTTTTCATTCCTGCTGATTATATTAGATTGTGGAAGCACATTCCCTTTTTACTTGGTGCTGTACTGAACTTACAATTTGCTTTGCAATTGCTTCTCTATTATTAACTGCAATTTGTCCGTTGTCAATGGAATTTGTTATGGTGTGGAAAAGGATCGCATGACTCATTGACCTTGTCGTTTCATTTTTGCATTATGTACTTTTGTTGAATTCAGAGTTTTGGACTCCTCTGAATTATTTATTAAATATTTTTATTTTACTTTGACACCTAGATTTGTTGAGACCTATGTTGTGTAATCTGATTTATTGGTTGAGCGGAACATATCCTTAAAAGCTGTTCTTATCAATGTTTCTGTTTGCTTTTTTTCCAATATTCAGGAATCAGTTGACTTTGCACAGGTTTACAAGTCCGTTGAGAAGTATGTAATCTAATTCTTTGTTCTGCTAGCTTGTGCTTGACTTTGTTAAGATATGATTTGATTGTCTCACTTGTGACGTGGTATATTGTAGTGTCATTTGGACAAAAAGTATGTTGAGATTGTACTATCTTGTTGAGCGTTGCTACAAGTTGCGTGAGCCTGTTCTCCTTGTTGGTGAAACCGGTGGAGGAAAGACTACTGTCTGTCAGTTGTTGAGTATGCTTTTGGGGCTGGAATTGCACATTTTGAATTGCCACCAGTATTCTGAAACTTCTGATTTCATTGGGGTTTGTACCCTGTTACTTGGTTCTTTGAATTCATCTTACCACATCATCATTTGACCTCAGCTTTTCAAACTAGTTGCAACTGGCTAGAGGATTAATGTCCTCCGTTTTTTTTTAAAACTAAATAAAATGCTCTTTTACAGGGTTTCTATCCTGTTCGAGAAAGATCGAAACTAGCGTCAGAATACAAGGATCTAGTTGAACAGTTGATGCTGTCAAAGGCTGTTACCTGTTTTTCTTCAGAATTGGTATGCTATCTTTCTCTCTCGGTTTTATGTTTGTTTTTTTGTCAGCGTTATGGTGTTGGTTAAGTGTTTTACTCTGTTGTTTCTTTTGTTGTAGACAATATCTACCGATATTGGTCAAGCTTCTTCAACTCTTGATCAGCTGGCCGTAATTCTGAACAGTTACAGAGAAGGTTTAGTGTCATCTCCCGATGTCACTGTAGAAGATCTTGATAGTTCTGAGCAAATAATGGCGAACCTTTCTCAGCTGCATCACAAGTGGCAGATGATTTTTATGTGGAAAGATGGACCTCTTGTGCAAGCAATGAAGGCTGGCGATCTATTTCTTGTGGATGAAATTTCCTTGGCTGATGATAGTGTACTCGAAAGATTGAACAGTGTCTTGGAGCCTGATAGAAAACTGGTCAGTAACCCTCTCGTTTAGATTATGTATCTTTTATCATAAGTGAGACCTGTTGCACAAGCTGTTAGAAATAGCTGTACTTTCTATAGATGTTCTAGACACAGTTCAATTGGTTTCACCTATGTTCTAATATTAGGATGAAATGGTCAATATAATACTTTCTGATGCTCTTATATTTGTTTTGCAGTCTAAAATCTTACATCTGATGTAATTTGATATTCAGTAATTTTGTTCTATACAATGCTAAAATTAGAATCTTTTAGGGGTCCTTTGTGACCATCTTTATATTTGTCATGTTTGACCATCTTTGAGGCGTCAAGTGATGCACTCATGGTCCATATTACGAGTTCTTTGGATAGTTGGTATTATGATGGATCAGATTTCAATAGATAATCAGAACTGATGTTTCAGAAGTTCTATATGAGGTGAAATTGGGCGAATTAAGGATTTCCTAGCTGTATAGATCGATCAAGTTAGCATATTTGTATGTTGAAAAGTATTCTTCACAAAATTTTAGAAGCTGTCAGGCGTAGGAAGGGGGATCTATGATATATCCTTCAAGTAAAAAAGGCCAAACACATTGGCTTTTAACTCTTCTTTCTTTTTACTCCATATCTTTTCCTTTTGCAGTTATTGGCTGAGAAAGGGGGACCTATCTTGGAGAAAATTACTGCGCATCCAAGCTTTCTTGTTCTTGGGACTATGAATCCTGGTGGTGATTATGGAAAAAAGGAACTATCTCCAGCGCTTCGTAATCGGTTTACTGAGATATGGGTTCCTTCTGTTAGTGATTCAAATGAGCTCAGAAGTATTGCCTTGGAGAGGTATGTGGATTTTTTATTAATCATTTTCATTAAGAGACTTTATTTGGATAAACTCTTTATTGATTGATTTCATTGTTTTTTATTCGTATCTTAAGACTTTCGAATCCAGAACTGTCACGCTTTGTGGATCCTATGCTAAATTTCTGGGATGTAAGTTCAAATCCAATTCATTTGTGCATTTTTGTGTAACGATTCTTAAATTTAAACAATAGTATGTTGATTGTTATTGTAGCTGCTATATATTTGCGAATTTTAAATTAAATACACGTCCATTCATGCACACACATTGTTTGGTAATGTAAAGAGTTCAAAGTGCAAACTCTAACATTCTTGTTCCTCTGTCAGTTCTCTGCTTTGACTGTAAAGTGAGTTCAGTGGAATATTTATATTTTAAAATTTGTTATTGGTTTTCACATATTCACATCTTGATGAATGTCTTCATTGAAATGACTACATCCATTTTGGTAAAGACATGCATAAAAATACGCCACAGTTAGCTTAGAAACAGTTGCGTTGATATCATTTGTGGGTGTGGCTGACTCCCCCTTGAGCTATCCCTATGATTATCCTATGCAAAAGGGTCATGACTCATGAGTAATCAGAAACAATCTCAAGAGTAGTCAGAAACAATAATAAATAGAACCATAATCTCCGATTAAGGGAGAAATTGGCTATAATCTTCTCTAATCTCAGTTTTGCTCATGTCTCAAATGATTTTAGTGAGATATTAAAAAAAATCCCGAACATTGATTGGAGTTGGTAGGTTATTGTCATCCCTATCCATCCTGCCTCTACATCTTTTTTCATATTTTTTAATCCCTTTGTATTGTGGTTTTAATTGCATTCAAGATCATGTTCTTGTATGCTGTGCTTAGCTGATAGTTGATGTTTTTGTCCTTCTCTCTCGAAAATGTTTCCACATGGACTTGAAACCCAGATTTAGACCCTGTGCATAAACTAATGGATCTCTATTGTTCTTAGTTATCTTGTTATCGATAATTTTGAGTATGCATCAAGTCAGATATGGGGTTCCTTTGTTTCTATATTTACTTTCAAGTTCAATTTCTGCACTAACGTTCATAGAAATATATTGTGGTTTCTGTATGTTTGTTGGAAAATCCTGATACATTTGGGTATTGCTGATTTTTCTTTACAGTGGTTCAACCAGTTACAGATGGGGAGACTGCTTACTGTGAGAGACCTCCTTTCATGGGTTGCTTTTACTAACGCTACTGAAAAAAGTTTAGGACCTGAGTATGCCTTCCTTCATGGGGTTTTTCTTGTTTTGCTTGATGGGCTAAGTCTAGGTATGCTCATGCTTTGTTGTAGCTTTTTACCTGTTATAGGACTTCCTCTGTTGAACTTTAAAAGTGTATTTTGCATTAAATGACTCTCTTTGTATATTTTTATCATTGTTACTTTTCTTCAATCATGGCCTTTTCTCTTGCATCTGTTTTTCAGGGACTGGTATTTCTAAGAAGGATGCTGCTAATTTGAGGGAAATATCCTTGCTTTTTCTTTCAGAGAAACTCGAGGTTTATTTTCTTTTCCAAGGCTTAATGTACATAGGTTTGACGTTGCTTTATATTTTGATCCTTCTTTTGGTTCTATCCATATGTTTACTTTCTTGGCACTTTACAACTTTATCATTAGCCTTGTTTTTTCAAATGGTGCCGTCACACCAAACTTTCCTCTTCATGTACATGCTTGGGTATTGTTGGGGTAGGGGAATCAGTGGAGAATGCAGAAAGAATTTTGCAGACTTTTGAAATACATTGTCTTCTAGTTATTTTTGTGTCCTATTGCTTTCTACTTTTTATGTGAATAATTATGGTAAAAAAAATTCCTCTATTTACATTTACATTTACATTCAGTGTAAGTTTTTAATTTAATTGTAAGGGATGAAGAAGAATGATTTCATTTTACTACTACAGGTGGATAATACTAGTTGCAGGGACTCAAGTCTTTCAAAATTGGAAAGTTATGGTTGGGGTGATCTTGAAACAACTAGGGAGGTATCTAGCTGCGATGATATGCAATGTGACAACATATTTGGCATCAATCCATTCTACATCGAGAAAGGTACCTTTTTTGATACTTTTGTAATGTTAACTTAGTAAATCTATTTACTAGAACTTATATCAGGAGAGGGTTTGGAAGGATCAGGGGACTACAAATGAGGGGTTTCTGGGAGCTTAGGTTTTGACTTTTGTCATTTTATGGAGGGTAGAGGTTTTCAGGGTTTTCAGTCAATTTTCTCAAGTGTCAATGGAAATGTCATTGATTATAATCTGAGGGTAGAGTGCCCAGCCTGGGAAATTCTATGCCCATACTGCTTGGAGATAGAGTAATGAGTCATCCCGCGGGTTGATTAGCTAGCTTATTGTAGCTCGGTTGTTTTCTTATGTTATAGAAATCAAAACAAACAAAAGAAGATTTTCAACCCCTGTTTTACTCTGCCTTGAAAACCTCTCTTCTTTTCCCATTTCTAAACTTAGACTATCTTGTCGGTTACATCCTACCTTTTTCATTCCTATTAATCGTGCTCACTGACTTATGTTATGCCTAAAGGTAAAGTAGACTGTGTGACTGGGGGATTTGAGTTTTTGGCACCCACAACGCGTAGAAATGCCTTGCGAGTACTCCGGGCCATGCAGCTTTCTAAGCCTGGTATGTATTGTCATTTCTAACAGATCTGCTTCCATGGCTCCTTCATTATAAACTGGCCCTTTGTATATAACTTTCTACATGCTATGCTTTCCAGTTTTACTTGAAGGTAGTCCAGGAGTAGGAAAAACAAGCTTAATTGTTTCCTTGGGAAAATATTCTGGGCATAAAGTTGTTCGGATAAATCTATCCGAGCAGGTTAGTGTTCCCTCCTTTACTTGTATTATTATATTCAAATATGAATGTTGTGGTTTTGTTACTGTAACTCAGTTGTACTTCTGGTGCAGACTGACATTATGGATTTGTTGGGGTCGGACTTACCTGTTGAAAGTGATGAAGGAATGAAGTTTGAATGGTCCGATGGAATCCTTTTGCAGGTAAGATGGCTTTGCTCTATTTTTCTTTCTATTTATTCTCCTCCCTTATATGCATCGATTCCTATATTTTGTGTGCCATTGAATACTTAAGATTTATTCTGACATACTCTCCTCATTTACTGAAGGCTTTGAAGGAGGGATGCTGGGTTCTACTTGATGAGCTTAATCTTGCACCACAATCCGTCTTAGAGGTGCTTTTTTTTTTGTACCTCCATTGGTTTTCCTTTTTTTTTGCTGCTGCATACTTTCGTCCTTTTGTACTATCTGCAAGTAACTTCTATGGACGAATGCTTATATGTATCAGGGACTTAATGCCATTCTGGATCATCGAGCTGAGGTTTTTATTCCTGAGCTAGGTCGTACTTTTAGGTGTCCATCATCTTTCAGAATTTTTGCATGTCAAAACCCTACCAATCAAGGTGGTGGGAGAAAGGGTCTTCCAAAATCTTTCCTTAACCGTTTCACTAAGGTATGTTTTCTTTATTCTGAATGTTGCTATGGATGTTGAGCATGCGTTGACATGGTTTTAAACAAGTACTTTGGAATGTGCTTTAGCTAACTGTTTTATTGTTATTGGTTTCAGGTTTATGTTGATGAGTTAGTTGAGGATGATTATCTTTTCATATGTAGCTCACTTTATCCATCCATTTCAAGGAATCTACTTTCTAAACTTATTTTATTTAATAAACGATTGCATGAAGATACCATGATATATCATAAGTTTGGTCAGGATGGCTCGCCTTGGGAGTTTAATCTGCGAGATGTAATTCGGTCATGTGAGGTTATTCAAGGTTCGATCCCAACGCTCTGCTACTTAAACTGTTTATATGGTTAAAATAACAGTGATAGTTTTCTAAGATCTTGTTGTTTTAAATTATAGGGGCGCCAGAGAAAACAAAAATTGATTGTTTCCTCAACATTCTCTATCTACAAAGAATGCGTACAGCCTCTGATCGCTTAGAAGTCCTTCGGCTCTATGAAGAGGTGTTTGGAGTGAAGCCATATATTGATCCTTTCCCAAGGGTGCAGCTAAATTCACAGTACTTAATAGCGGGGAACTCTGCAATTAAGAGGAATTACACTCAGTCGTCCAGAATTCTTAGTGATCAACTAAAACTTTTGCCTGGAATTCGTCACAGCTTGGAAGCTGCTGCGCACTGTGTACAACATCAATGGCTCTGCATCTTGATTGGTCCATCATCATCTGGAAAGACGTCATTGATAAGATTACTTGCTCAGCTGACTGGTAATTCACTGAACGAATTGAATCTTTCTTCTGCAACTGACATCTCTGAACTACTTGGATGCTTTGAGCAGTATAATGCCTACCGTGAATTTCGTTCTGTTGTATCCCTAGTTGAGTGTTACATTAATGAGTACTGCAGTCTGCAATTGGAGTCCTCAATGGAGGCATTCCTTGGTGAAAGGAAGGATTTATTTAGGAGCTGGCTGGCATTATTATCTAAGATGGAGTATGATTTTGTGTCAACTTCTGCATCTATTTATGATAGAAAACAGAAGGACATTGGTAATTCTCTGTGTTGCTTGGTTGAGATCATTGAACAACTAAAGTTGGATCTGGAGAAAAATGATTTACCTGTATCTTGGTCAAGCAAGGAACTCAATAAAATCATGAGCACACTTTTAAAATTGCAAGAAGACCACCAGAGGAAGAAATTTTCAGCAAAATTTGTATGGGTTGTTGGGCAATTAATTAAGGCTATAGAAAATGGAGAATGGGTTGTTCTTGAGAATGCAAATCTTTGCAATCCCACGGTATGTCAGTTCTGTGAATGCTTTCTATCCATATTTTGTTTCTCTTGTTTGTCACAATTTTAAAACCGTTTACTCAATTTCTTTCATTTTTTTAATTGTTAATTGTAGGTTCTTGATAGAATCAACTCTTTAGTTGAGCCATCTGGATCAATTACAGTTAATGAGTGTGGAACGGTTGATGGTAAACCAGTTGTTCTGCATCCACACCCAAATTTTCGAATGTTCCTCACTGTTAACCCGAGCTACGGTGAAGTGTCCCGTGCAATGCGAAATAGGGGAGTTGAAGTATTTTTAATGCAACCATATTGGCTTGTTGAAAAGGAAAATGCATACGGTTTTGAGGATTTGGAACTCAAGGACGTGATGAGATTTATTGTTTTATCGGGTATTCCTGTTGGTAGATTGGTCTGTTCAATGGCCGAAGCACATGTATATGCTAAGTGTGAAGGTCTACGGCTTAATGTTCACATTAGTTATCTTGAGCTAGCGCGTTGGATTCAGCTCTTCCAGCAGCTTCTTATCAATGGAAATCAGCCTATGTGGAGCCTTCACATAAGTTGGGAGCATACATATCTTTCATCTTTAGGTGAGGCTGAGGGATGGGGTATTGTTAGTCATGCTAAATTCGCTTATTTGTCGGTCACTGAATTGTCTAAACCTGATTCATCATGGGGATATTCTTTGAGCCTGCCTGGTGGATGGCCAATGCCATTGAAGTTAAGAGACTTTGTGTGCTATTCAAAAGAAGCTTCCATCAAACAAACTTGTTCATATCTTGGCTTCTTGGGGGCTCAGTTTGCATCTTGTGAATTGGGAACTGCATGGGATAGATATTATTTGGATCAAACTTCTGCTAGTGGTTATGCAAGGGCATACATGATGGATACTATGTTGTTACACAAAATCATATATTCTAAGTCTTCAACTGGGTTAATATCATACTCATGTCAGAATGAAGCCCCTAATTCAGCATTAGGTGATAAGTTGTTATTTGCTGCCAATTGGACAGTTGAACAGATCACTGAAAGGGATCTTAACCTGTACCTTATTTGGTTTAGCTGGTTTGGTTCTCAGTTGGAGCCCTTTTCTCTTTTTTTCAAATCTTTTCCAAGTTTACTAACAGAAGAATTGAAGCATCCCATCTGGAAACGTGTTCATGCCTGCCGCGAAGACCTTAAATCACTTCTGAATATAGATCTAGATGTACAGCCGATGCTTTCATTCGACTTGGTTGAATTAGCTGCTTTCGATGACAGGTCGAGAATGTCCAGTGAAGTTCTCTCAAAGGCTATTAGTTGCATCACTCTGCTAAGGCTGAGTCACCAGCAATGGAATGCTGAGAGTATCCATGACTACTGTGATGAAGCTCAGTGTTTCAAGCCTGTACTGAAATCTTTGCAAATTTTGGAGAAGAAAATCCTTGATGTTGTTGTTGACTCTCTTTCCTTTGATCTTCTAGTTCAATTATACAGTGACCTACTGGACAATCACATGTTATTTTGGAAAAATATTGTGGCATCTCATCACGAGGACTTGGCAATTTCTGGGCGCTCTATGGTGAAAAGCATCACAAAGATGAAGGATTTCTTTCCAAGTGCAGTTAACACTGTGCTGGTAAACTCATTACACCTTGTATCATAATCGGCTTTCCTTTTAATTTGCTCTAGTCACTATATAACTTTACTTTTTATGGAATAGATGGAGGTCAGGAATCTAGAAAAAGTTTGGCACTTTCAAGCACAAAAGTCTTTGCTATGGGTTCATGGTGGTCATCCATTTTTGCCTTCGTCATATGACTTATTTCATAAGCAGCATCAGCTTATCGTGCTTTGTGAGTCATTTTGGCCCACAGAGAGGAGAAAGTCGTGGAAACATGGTACAATATATTTATCATCTTAGCATGCTTGCAAATTTACTAAATATATCTGTCTTGATTCTTTGATGTCTGTTTTTGTTTCAGTGGATGATTGTCTCACTAAGGTTGTTGCATCTTCTAATCCTGACCTTCGGTTACTTGCAATACAAGGTAGAACCTTCATATTTCTCTGTGATAGAGCATTGCATGTCGTGCTGATATTTTGTATAAGCTTTCTTATCTTTTTTTGTTACTGTATTAGAACTGGAAGTGAAAACTCTTCAGCTATGAATTAAGGGCCAGTGTTTAAGAGAATTGGGAAATTTAACTATGCTTTGTTACTAGCGCCACACACCATTCTTCTAGATTTATACT
The DNA here is from genome assembly GCA_036897665.1 of Pelargonium citronellum. NCBI lineage: Eukaryota > Viridiplantae > Streptophyta > Magnoliopsida > Geraniales > Geraniaceae > Pelargonium > Pelargonium citronellum. The sequence continues at coordinate 18,925 of JAYMSZ010000119.1, forward strand.
TTTTGTGAAGTCAAAATCCAAAATATGAAATTCTTGTCCTTTTAACTTGACCAGTGTCACCAAAATGACTAAATGAATATTACAAGACTAAAAAAATCTCATTAAATGCTCCTGCTGCATTTATGCAAATAAAAAGTCAGTGAACATTACCTTCTACAATGCAGTAAACAGTTCAGTGGACCAGTGAACAATAAATTGCTCCAAAGAATTGTTAGAATATGAAATCATATGTAAAGTTCTGCACTTTGGTTACCTTGTTGTTCTATTGTATCTGTTATCCTATTGACTGTTTCTGCTCTTATAAAATAATTTTGTTGTTGATGCATATGCCTGGTGTTGTGTGTGAGATGTAATTAGCTGTCATGCTTTTGGTAATGCAATTCCTACATGGTTGGCCGTTGGCCTGCCTTGCTACCTTTTCTTCTGTTGTTTGCCTATGTTCTCATATGCAGATTCACTTTTTTCTTCAAACATTATGCTTCTAGGTATCTGCATGCCATCATATATTGTGAGCCAGTGTAGCGATGGCATTGATGTTGTTAAGCAGTTGGAGAACATCTACGAGGTTTGTTTACTAGATTTATTTATACTGTGAAATTATATGCATGGTCATTTAACCTTGTGTATAAATTTTATTTCATACAGACTTTTTTGAGAAGGTTTAATGAAGATGAAAGTAAACTAGAAACATTTCTTGGGTCTGACAAGCATACTCTTTCCGAGGCGAATGCGACTGTGTGCTGTGATTTTCCTCCTGAAATAATGTGCAGGAAGTCTGGCTTCAATAGCTGGCTTGACATTGTTCCCATAATTGACAGTACAAGTTTTTTCTTGGACATTGAGTTATTGAAGGAGCTATCATCAATTCTTTTGCTTGAGCCTGAAGAAGCTATGCAAGTAAGCTAGCTTCTAACAATGCTTATTGTCTGCTTTACTTGATTGAGTGGTGTTTAACTTCAGTCATATCTCTTGGTAAATAGTAGTTACGAGTGCAACATATTTTTTTGCCTTGAACAGCAAAACAAGAAATTAAAGTTTATATGACCCGCCTTAGTATCCTATTGCACCCCATACATTAGATATTTGGTGGTGCCTCTGGAATTCTTTTTGTTTATTAATTATTACTTTAGCATGTTTTATTTGCTTCAAGCTGCATGTTCTTATTGTTAATTTTCTTTCTTCTCTCAAATGACAGCCCTTGGATTGCTTACGTGACCGCCTGAGTCATGCCTTGAATTTTTCGTTGAATTTCTCATCGAGACCACCCCAATGTTTTTCACCACATAAAAAGATTCTGTTGTTGGGGGAAGAGGCTTCTGTTGATGCAGGTCAATTTCATACTTGTTACTTGTCAGTACTCTGTATATCCAATTTACTTATATTTCATCATTTCTCTGTGTTACAGTGGGTACACATATGGCCAGTTACGTACTTGAAATGTGGTATAGGTGGCACCAATATTTATGGAGTCACTGTTCTGTTCCTTTCAAGGTATTTTGTTGATTTGCAGAGTTGTTGCTGTGATGGTTTCATTCTTTTGATTGAGCAATATCTTAATTGTCTGCTTATTGGCATGCAGAATGAAGCAAGTGCTGATGGTGATGATAATCCACAATCCAATTTACTGATTCATCCTGTGATCACATCAACGATCGTCAATATTTTGTAAGATAACTTCTATGACGTTTGTGCTTGTACTTTTTGATATGTAATCAGGCCTGGCATTCATTTCAACCTTATAATATGATCTATCTATTTCTATTTTCTAACATTTGCAGTTTTGCACCTCTTATTTTTATTTGCTAATCTTTATTGGTTATTGCTCTCACACATAAAGATCTGGTGGTTTCATCATAATGAAATACTTTCTATCTCTAGTACAATGCTTTGACATTCACTCCTTTATTTGGAGTGAAATGTATATTTTCCTTTGCTCAGTAGATGATTGGATTCTCTGCATGTAAGATCCACTGTAATTTTATTTGGATTTAATTATAAAGTTATAAGGAGTATGGATTTTCAAAGGTTGCATGTCTGTGGTTCTTATTTTTTCTGTTGCCTTTCTCAGACAAGGTACATCTGCTATAAAGGATTATTTTGTGTACCGTTCAAAGCTTAAAGCAGCTTCACGTAGTCTTTGGACAAGTTCACGGGAGAAAGATTTGTCAAGTTGTCTTTTCCCTGCTGCTTGCTCTCTTTTCAAGCAGGTATATTTCTTTTTATCAAATTTAGTATTTTTTATTTTATTTTGTTTCAAGTGATAATTGTTTCATAATGATGAGATTCTTCTTACAGATTATTTATGCACACAAAAAATCATTTGATGCTGATAAATTTGCTGCAATCAAGTCAACTCTATGTTCTCTTGAGAAGGAAATGATCAAGGTATGCATTTTGTGAAATTTTCAACCATGTAATTAACCAATGGGAGTTTAATTGTTGCTTGGAGAAGAGATTCGTCATTCATATGGTTACGTCCTTTTTAGCTTATCCATTTTACCCCAGAAATTCATGTGCTTTTGATGTACAATGGAGCTGTACTGTATAAATATAATTGATGCTTGTTTTTTTTTAAATATCAAAATTTGTACAATTCGCTATTATAGTTATACCTTTCTTTTGGCTGCAGGAAAACTCAATCCAGCGTCTTAGCTCTCTTATCGCTTCATCTAATCATCAGCAACTAAAATCCTTGGTGAATAAACATATTGAGCCACTGCTTGAAGAGCTCTATCCTCAACCCTCATCTACTGGTACTTTGTGTATCTTTTCTTTTCCTTTCTTGGCGCCTGCTATTGCAATTACCACTTGTGGATCCCAATTTGTTTCCGTATGGGATTTGAGATCATAGATTGGCCATTGTTTCTTATCCTTTATTTTGTAGACCTCATGTTTCCATAGTAGTTCAATGTTATATTTCCATAGAATATTCATTGAATATTATATTTCATTTTGTAGACATTCACTATAATCTTGGCCGTGCTTGGTTACGGATTGGAGGGTTACGTTTTCAGCTCTTGCTTAGCTGTGATGATAAGGATCCTACCAAGAAGTATTTTTTGAAGTGCTCACAGTTAGAAGAGAAGATTTCCAAGCTTGAGCTTGAAATTGAGGTATCTGTGGTTGAGTTTGTTTGTGCCTTGTGCTCTCATGTTTTTACTCTCTAGCTGCACCTCAGTAACGTCACCCCTTCAAATTTTGTGCATATGGGTACTGTGTTTGATATTATTTGTTGATAAACCTATTTCTGCTGTTCGATTTAATCTAGGTACGACAAGAGTGTAACCACTTAGCTGGATGCTTTACTACAAGTAAAGCTGATAAAAAGAGAGCAGACCAATTAGAAAGTCTTAAGCTTGAGCATAGAAAGGTGCAAAGAAAGGTATGGAAGATTTATTCTATGTTTCACTTTTTTTGGATTGTGGTGCCTAATTGAAATATCAATCAAATGTGGTATTTCAATTATCTAGCATAAGATAAGGTGAATTACGGGACGAGAAATGAAAACAGAATTACAAATTTCTAATACGACCAGGATAGGTACAAATACTTAACCTTCTAGAAAACATGGATGCCTAACTATAACATCATAATTTTTTCTTGTCGAGCCTTCCATTTGATATAGAGAACATTCTCTACTTGATTGTAGAATGAGGGACTTGTAAAGATTGAATATGTCTTAAACTACTGTGGAGAATTATTAAGGGCAGAATTTTGGGTTCATGTTTAACGCATGATTCTACCGAACATCTAATGTGCTTTTTGTCATTACTGATTCACTGTTCCTTCTTTACTGCTCCTACCCCATAACCTTATGTAGCTAGTTGTTTATATTTCTTGATGTTATTACATAAAAGGGTGAAAAGTAGATAGATGAATTGTTTTTATCCTTGATTTCCAAATTTTATCAAGTCTGTATCACCTTTGAGTCTATTCTGTTATCTTTCTCATATGCTTTTTGTCCAACAATTAACTTTGTGTCCTTATACTCAGATTGTATTCCGCTCTGATCCCAAAAAATTCAAGAAATTAAAATATGAATGCAAGAAATATTTTGATGATTATTTCGAGAAATTCTTGGGTTTGGTGATGAATATTAGCAGCATGGACTTGCAACAGATTGTCAGCAAAGTGAGGAACTGGCAGGTATGTCAGTTATGAATGTAATTTGAATTTAACTGATTACATCTGGTGAAGGCCTCGATTCAACTGGATAGTTTTAACTTACTATCAATATGTTTTCCATTTTTCTAATTGAATTCCCAGGAAGATGCAATCAGTTTTGTTGAACGATTATTGGATGAGTATCCTGCTTATGATGATATAGTTCAGCCAGTTCAAGTTGCAATGTATGAAATGAAACTTGGCTTGTCGTTGGTTCTGTCAAGTGCTTTGCAGAATTCATTTCTGAGAAGAGTTGAAGAAGATAATATTGATCGGGTTATGGTAATAGACTACAGCTCACAATCATCTTTCTTTAACATTAAATATAACTTATGATTTTAGAATTATCCATTAGCTATAAAGGTCTAACAAAGATATTGTGGCAGGAAACAATCCATGAATTCATAAGATATCCAAGAGGTTGTGCATTTGAGCCCACCTCTGTTAATCATGAAACTTTGCTATCAAATCACCCAACAAAAGGCTGGGCACTTGATTTTAATTTGCTCGAGAAGTTAGTTGCTGTATCTAGTGACGCCAGTGCTGATAAAGCGGTTTGTGTCTTAAATACAATGATTATTTTAGTTCCATCAATTTTCTATATTGTTGTTGGGCACAAACGATGTTCATTTACATTTTATTTATTCAGTTGCAGATTTCGGAATCTCATGCAAAAGCTGCTCTACATCAAAATATTCTTCTTCGTGTTGCACTTTCTGTAGCCAATGCACGAATCATGGATAAGGCATCTTATATGGTGAGGTTATTTGTTGAAGTGATTTGTGTCTTTCTAGCTTTATTTAGTGGTATTTTTATCTGATTCAAGAATATGCTATAAATCAGCTACTCGATAAAATCTTCAATGATTTTACCAACCTCTGGATGAATATGAAAGTTCAAACAAAAACCAAAGAAGATTATGATGCTCAACAATTCAAGTTCAGGCCTCGTGCATTCACAATTGATAGCGTTGTAGAAGTTGACATATCAAGTCTCGGCAAGTTGTTCACTAATGATAGTTTTTCTGAATGGAAAGAGTCTGAAGAAGATCTTACTGAAAGGGTAACGTGTCTATTCATTATTTTTCATTTTCTGCATTTATTGTCCTCTTAACACTTCGTCTGTTCAGATGGAAGGTGATGAGAGACAGGAAAGTTTAGAGGATGAATGGAGCCTGATGGAAGAAACCGTCTTGAACAATATGGTCTACATTCATAATCAATTGTTTGGATCAGTTAATCTTGTCCTTGCTGTAAGTTTGTTTAATTCTCAGAAGGTTGTAGGTTTTTTTATACTGGTCATATTCTTGCATTATTTCTTGATGACATGCTGATGATGCTATGGTTTTGCTTGATATTCCATTGACTTGTGCAAATGTTTTTCTCTTTGACGTGTATTTTGCAATTCAACGTCACTCTTAATGATATGTTTTTCTTTACTCAGCCTGGAAAATTCCATGTCTCTGATGTGGATAGACTGCTTTCCTTTGGTGACTCTTACTCATTGGGAGTGGGGATGATCAAAGGTGACTCAAAACCTGCATAAAAGATTGAATCTATATTCTTTTTCCTAAAGCACATATTTACTTTCCCTTTATCTTTCCAGGTTTAGGGGGTCTATCATCTTCCAGCTTGGATGCTAAGCTTGTTCCAGAGCATTTACTCCGCCTTTGCTTGGAGCATAAAGGAGTGTTTGTTTCATCTTCCGATTCAGCTCACAAATATAATTTTTACAAGGTTTGAAACTTAGATGCTTGAATAATTTGGTGTCCATGTCTTATCACTTCATATTTTAATGTGTTTTTTATTTATTCTTGTGGTCTAGGATTCAAATGCCCCTTCAATGTCCAAGATGGTCGAGTTGCTTACTTCACTTAAGCGGCGGGTTATTTCTCTTTTGACTGAGTGGGAAGATCATGCTGGTCTTCAGAAAATTTTGGACGTGGTTGAAATGCTTTTGGTTATTCCTTTGAACACCCCTCTGGCTAAGGTAGCATATTCTGTGTAGCTTATTCTACGTGTTTTGGATGCAAACAGGTCAAATTTCAGTTTTGCAACTATGTAACACTTAAATAATGGCCATTCGTGTTGGGTCCTTATATTTAAAATCCCTAAGGTTTTATTAAACGGCTGTTCCTTCCTAGTTTTTCGTTGCTTATGCATACTCTGGATTACCTTATCTCTCATGGCATACTCATCCGTGAGCATGACAAGTGACGAGTTTAACATTTTTGCTCTTTGCAGGCTCTCTCTGGATTGCAGTTTCTACTTAACAGGATATGGGCATTACAGGAGAGTGGTTCAAAGTTTGCTCTTGCTGGTAAGCATTTCCCCTTTACTTCTCCATCTGTTTTTTTTTTTTTTTCTAAAACTTTTAATCATGTTTTTTCCATGGTGGCTACAGAGCTGGAAAACATCATTGCTCTGGCATCCTCATGGCAAAAGATGGAGTTCGATTCTTGGCCTGCTTTGCTTGATGCTGTGCAGGATCAGTATGAGAAAAATGCTGGGAAGGTAAATGATAGCATTTAAAATTTGTAAAACTAAATCTCATTTCCATTATATCGGTTAGGGAAATAAACTGCTAGCATCCCTAGCAACAAACATGTGACTCTGGCTATATCTGTTTGATCTACTTTTGATTCATCACTTCCATGCGTTGGCTGCAGTTGTGGTTTCCCTTATATTCAGTTCTTCATCGTGATTCAGCCGATGCTGCTGAATATAACCAGTCTACAATACAGAGGTATGTGCTAAATTTTCTGGGTGTCTTGAATATGTACTTTTTTGTGATGTGACCTTGACTAACACTGGTAGTACTTTCAGTTTGGAAGAGTTCATTCAAACATCCAGCCTTGGTGAATTCCGAAAACGCCTTCAACTTCTGTTGGCATTCCATGGTCAGATCAATGCTGGTAAATGCTTGAAAATTTGTTCAAGGTGAGTCAAAACAAATACTTTTTTTTTCTCTTTCATTCCGTTATATATCTTGTATTGAGAGTGAGAGAAAGAGACTATTCTTCCATTATTTTACGTTTGTTACATCATGCAGCAATTCCAAGATGGAGAACCTTATGATTATATACAATGTATTTGGATTCTATGTGCAATTCTTGCCATTGTGAGTTCCCTGCCTTATTTAAAATATAAAATGTACTACTTTGTTCAAGAATCTGGAGGTTGCATGGGTTATTTATCACAACTTTTTTACTACTGACAGAGTAATGGAGCACATGGAAACTAATAGAAAGAATATTGAGACGGAACTGAAACAGCTATTGAAGCTATGTCGATGGGACCGTATGGAAAATAATTTGTCCTTTGAAAACTCAAAAAGGACCCGCCAGAAGCTCAAGAAACTTATAAAAAAGTACACTGTAAGTATATCACCTTGTGCATAGTTACTCTGTCCACATTTGATGATTAGACATATTTATAATCGAGATTTCAGAGTCAGGACAATTCTACTCCTAGAACCCTAATTTGACCTTATATACATTGTCCAGTCGGTTATTGATTAGTTTGTGCTGTTTTCTTTGTATATTTCCCTTTTTCTTATAATTGATAGAAAGTGTAGGTAATAATCATTACAAACCATCCCTGACAAATGCTTAATCATATCTACGAAGCATAAAGTTTCTATATATGAAAGGCAACTTGCCTTGATGGAACTTGTTTCTTAACTTATCATATATACTGGGCAATATACGTATGGTACATAGAGGTTTCAATTGTTTCATTCATTTGAAGAGAATCTATGCGGTGCTGATTTATTCATTTTTTAAGTCATGCAAGTAGTTGTCTTATGCCTTCATCCATTGCTTTTATTGGTACAGGATCTACTGCAACAGCCGGTAATGCTTATTCTTAATAAGGAAGCAGCACAGTATGCAGCAAAAGCTCAATCTTCTCAAGGCCCAACTCCCCTCGGTAGTTTTTCAGACAAGAATGAAGAGATATTGAACTCTGCTTTACATTTGACACAGTTAAAAGATGAAGACAGGTGAATTATTCGTCTGCTTTAGTTATTTTGAATGCTACACCCAACCAACTTCCTCCAATGTGAATGAGATTAACTGATTATCTGACTTCTCTGGTATAGGTTTATGTGGTTCTCCAAATGGACAGAAAAAGTAAATCAAGCGTTGCAAGACTTGCATCCTGGAGGTACATCTGATATTGACAATTCATACTCAGGTTTTATTAGTTCTTTTAGTTTCTTTTATTCATGTCTATCTGTGCCAAGCAGTCTTGTGACGTTATTTATCTGCAGATATTCCAAGTATCATTCCACAATCCTCTACCTTCGAGTCTGCATGCCATATATACCAGGAAGAATGGACTGCTGTATGGCATACACTCGAAAATATATGTGAAACCACGTCAGGATGTAGTGATCGCTGGAAGGTTATTGGCAAGAGAATTGGGAAGAGGAGGGATTTGGATGAACTTTTGAAGTTGTTAGAGAGCAGTGGGTTGCGTAGGCACGGGTTTATGGCTGTGCAGGTAATATGCCCCTCTTTTTATGTGGTATACATAGCTTGAGTTATTTCACATGAACATGTAAAATCTAAAGTTGTTTTTTCTTCTAATGATGGGCAATTCATAGGATCAACTCAATTCCAACCAGTTATCTTTACGGTTCCTTGGACCATCATATGATGTGCATCATTTGCTGCCGGAAGGACGTAGACTGACTCGTGGAACTTCTGATATTGTTGATTCAAGTGAGGTCCAAAGTGCTGATTGGAAAACAGTCAATGAATATTATTTCAAGAGCATGGCATCAGTGCTGGTTTTGCAGCAGATTTGCCTAAAGTTTCACAAAGACTTTTCTCTTGAGCAGGTAATTTTTTCATTGCCAAACATTACTTGAAGTTTCCTTGTTAGTTCAGTTGCTTTAGTCCTCAACTTGGCTTTTATGCTCCATACTATCATATCTTCCAATGTAGTATGGATTCTTCAACCTTGAAGAATTGTCCCAGTTGTATCTAATTCTGCTTTTCAGGCATTTGTATAATATATATATATATATATATTTGTGTTCTAATAGTTTTCCCATTGCAATGTAGGTTAATAGGTCGGCCTCTTTTCTCGACCATCTTATTGCCATTCAACAGGAGCATCGGGCTGCGGCTTATAGTTTCACGGAGTATTTGAAGCGATTACAGAAATGTACATCTGCTTTGGGATCTTTGTGTTCTAGTTCCTCTCAAAGCTCCAATGCTCAGAATGGGCATGCTGTTAAGAAGTTTATGTGGGAACAAAAAGTGTGTGCTAGTGATATTATTTCCTGTGTGGATGTTTTTCCTCCTTTTTTACATGGCAACTGAGCTCGTTTATTTATCTCAATATTGCAGCTTATATTTGATAGCTTGTATGAGATCTCAAATGAAGAATTGCTGTTGCTAAGAACAGTTGAAAGTACCCATTTGAACGGTTGTCAAAGTGTCAAAGCTGCGGCAAACAAGGTTCTGGATTTCATAACGGAATTTAATCACGTTTTTCGGGAGTCCAAGGTGTGTGATTTTTTTTTATTTTGTTGTAATTTGTTGGGTGTAGTAGACCTTGCATCTTACTCATTAGAACATTCTGACAGGAATCACTGGATAATTATTTTGTTGGTCGTGATGGAGCTATAACCACAATGGCTGGGTCATTATATCCTCCTGTTGTGTCTTTTTAAGAAGAAAAACTGGTCGCTCAA
>JAYMSZ010000120.1:0-28763 GCA_036897665.1 Pelargonium citronellum
TCTCTCTCACAACAACCTCCGCGGCTCGATTCCAGCGTCTCTATTCCATTTGCGCAATCTGGAGGTCCTGGACTTGAGCTTCAACGATTTTCATGGCCCAGTTCCGGTCAGCATCGACCTGCCTTCAGCTCAGGTTCTTGACCTTTCTTCCAATTCCTTGAATTGCTCGCTTCCTGGCCGTATCTGTGAGAATTCAACTCGACTTCAGGATCTTAAACTTGCTCTCAATTACTTCTCCGGAAATATTCCGCCGGAGCTCGGCAACTGTGGTTCATTGAAGCATCTCTGTCTTCCCATGAATGATCTCTCCGGTGAGATTGCAGAAGAGCTATTTGGGCTGCAGAATTTGGAAAAAGTGAGTCTTCAGCAGAACAAGCTTTCCGGGAAGCTCAGCAGTGGAATTGGTAACCTCTCTAACCTTGCTGAGTTTGATGTATCCTCCAATATGCTCTTTGGAAATATCCCTGATGCTTTTCACAACTTGAAGAAATTGACAACCTTTACAGCCCCATCCAATGGCTTCAATGGTGGGATACCGAGTTCCTTGTCTAATTCGGGTTCCATTGCATCCCTTAATCTGAGGAACAACTCATTGTCTGGTCTCATATATCTGAACTGTTCAGCAATGACTAGTTTAGTCTCTCTTGATTTAGGGTCTAATCGGTTTGTTGGGTCTGTGCCGGATAATCTTCCCTCTTGTCGAAACTTGAAAGACATAAATCTTGCCAGGAACACTTTCAGTGGCCAAATCCCAGAAAGCTTTAGGAACTTCCAGAGTCTCTCTTACCTCTCTCTTTCCAATTCCAGTCTCTCAAATCTTTCCTCGGCCCTTGGAATTCTGCAGCAATGCAAGAACCTAACTACTTTGGTTCTTACTTTGAACTTCCACCATGAGGAATTGCCTGCTGATCCTAATCTTCATTTTGACAATCTGGAAGTTCTCATCATTGCAAACTGTAGACTCAGGGGTTCAATGCCGCAGTGGTTGCAAGGCAGCACCAAGTTGCAGCTGTTGGATTTATCTTGGAATCAGTTGAGTGGAACAATTCCCGCCTGGTTTGGCACTTTTGAGTCTCTGTTTTACTTGGACTTATCTAACAATTCGTTTACTGGGGAGATCCCAAAGAGCATCACTGGATTGAAGAGTCTCATTGATCGGAATATATCGCTGGAGGAGTCATCTGATTTCCCATTTTTCATGAAAAGGAATGAAAATACTAGAGGGTTGCAGTATAATCAAGTTTCGAGCCTTCCGCCGTCGCTAGACCTTGGTTGTAACCATCTTAGTGGATCTATTTGGCCAGAATTTGGGAATCTTAAGAAGCTCCATATTTTGGATCTCAAGCATAACAATCTCTCAGGATCCATCCCTAGTAATTTGTCAGGAATGACAAGCTTAGAGACTCTGGATTTGTCTTACAATAACCTTACGGGGATGATACCGTCTTCCTTGGTGAGGCTCACTTTTCTTTCCAAGTTCAGTGTTGCATACAATCGACTTAGTGGGATCATACCTTCAGGCGGTCAGTTTCAGACCTTCCCAAATGCAAGCTTTGAGGGGACCGATCTATGTGGTGATCATGCTCCAAATGCGTGTCTTTTCGAAGATCCTGGTGCATCAGACAAGAAATCTAAGAGGAACAAAGGAGTCATTATTGGAATGGCTGTTGGTATTGGATTCGGCACAATTTTCCTTCTTTCTCTCCTGTTTTTGATTGTGTTGCGAACACACACTAGACGAGAGGCTGATCCTGAAAAAGAGGAGGCAGATGGAAATGATAAAAATTTAGAAATAGTTTTGTTCGCAAAGAAGGAAAATGATAAAGAGCTCTCCCTTGAGGACCTTATGAAATCGACCAACAATTTTGACCAAGCAAATATCATAGGATGTGGGGGTTTCGGCCTGGTTTACAAAGCCACCCTCCCTGATGGTAGGAAGGTTGCGATCAAACGGCTATCGGGTGACTGTGGCCAGATGGACAGAGAATTTCATGCTGAAGTTGAAACCCTCTCGAAAGCTCAGCATCCAAATCTTGTTCGTCTTGAGGGGTTCTGTGTGTATAAAAGTGACAGGCTTCTAATTTACTCTTTCATGGAAAATAGCAGCTTGGATTATTGGTTACATGAAAAAATTGATGGGGCATCTGCACTGGATTGGGACACAAGGCTTCACATTGCTCAGGGAGCAGCAAGGGGGCTTGCATACTTGCACCAATCATGCGATCCTCATATCCTTCACCGAGATATCAAGTCAAGTAACATCCTCTTAGATGAGAACTTTGAAGCCCACTTGGCCGATTTTGGTCTTGCAAGACTGATACTCCCTCAAGAAACCCATGTGAGCACTGATCTTGTTGGCACATTAGGGTACATTCCTCCTGAGTATGGCCAAGCATCTGTTGCTACTTATAAAGGGGACGTGTATAGTTTTGGGGTTGTTCTCTTGGAGCTTCTCACTGGAAAAAGGCCTATGGATATGTGTAAGCCTAGAGGATCACGGGATTTGATCTCTTGGGTCATTCGGATGAAGATGGAGAACAGAGAGAATGAAGTATTTGATCCGTTCATATATGACAAGGAGCATGAAAAGGAGCTACTTCGGGTTCTTGAGATAGCATGTCGTTGCTTAAATGAATCTCCTAAAGGGAGGCCTTCCACTCAGCAACTAGTTTCTTGGCTTGATAGCATTGGGAGCAACATCTAGCTTTCTTGTGCGACCAGGGACGCTCTGGTTGTGCAACTAGAGCTACTGTACATCCTTTGATGAAGAAGTTCCTTTGGCATCCCCATAAACTGGTGTTGTTGCATATTAACCAGTGATGCAGTTGTATATAACTAAACATGTGTCCGTTTTCTTGGGCTTTGGGAGTTTGCTGTTCTTTGACAGGGAGAGAAAAGCAGCAATGCCAGTTACCTCAATCATTGTAAGTTTTAGTATTCAACATTAGTTTGTTACTTACATTCAGTGAAGTACAATGATCATAAGCTCTCAAACATTTGTAAAATAAATTTCTGAACTCAATCTGTTGCAGATATATGTGTAATGGAACCTTGTTGAATTTTGATCACATCTCTGTATTCTTTATACATGCACATGTCTTACAAATTAGCTTTAATCAAATTGTACAATTTTTCTCCCCTGAGTTCACTTTTTTTCTATTAACCTTGTATGCTATGAATTGGTCAGATTTTGGTGTTGTAACATGTCTTTTCTTGTTAGAGAACAACCCAAGAAGTCATATTGGATTGCAGGTAACAGGAGTAAATTAGTCCAATTGGAAGTCAATAGTCAAAACATATGTTTTGAAAACAAATTTAGGAAAATACAATCTTTCTGGTTCTTTGCTTGCAAGTGAAGATAAAAATTCCTTCCCTGGACTTAAATAGTTAAATACATGTGAACACCAAATGTGTAAACTTGTGATTGAACAGTTAATGTACAAAACCAAACAACTTGTGCATGCATTTTGCTACTTGGTTTGGCTCTGTGGCACCCAGATTCAAGTTCAACATAACATAATAACATAACATTATATCTCAGTGAGTCCTGTAGTTGTAGTTGTAGTTGAGTGCATGAGCATTAATTAATTCTCAACCATTACTATTTTGAATTTTCTTTAGTTGACAAGGAAGGAAGCATTAAAATCTCAAGAGAAACCGCGTTTAGCCCCCTTCTACCCTACCTATATCACCCACTAAGCCTGCCTTAATTGTCTCAACTAAATTACAACATTTTCTCAAGAAGAAATTCAGACTCTTGTGGGAATTTGTTTTCCTCTCTCTCTCACCAGCTTGGCTGGCTATTTAATTGACTTTGTTGGCATCTAGATATGACATATGAGCTCATTCTATTCCATACCATGAATTTCTCACTATAATTTCAAGAGAAAAGATTGACCAAAGCAAGCACCAAATCATAGATTTTGGCAACAAGGGAAGATGTTGACCAGACAAAGCTTGTTAACCAAGTAAATGAATCTTTTTAAATATAGAAAGTGATCAACAACTTGAAAAGAAAGTGTCACAAATTTGCTTGGTGCTCATTTTGAGAGTATCTCTAGTACCTGTAAAGTAGCAAAATATTAATAGGCTTCTTTTCAATATGTGATTGTGAATATATACATAAAAGCAGCATTGGCAAAGTTGATGGTATGGTTAAGAGATTGGCATCAAACTGTCTTTCTAAAAGTGGCCTTTTCATCCGCCAAACAAAAAAATAGGTTATGTCAACTATAATTTATGAAGTAACTAGAAAGCATTGGCTATCAATTCAATATGGTAGGATATAATAAATACACCAATAGGAAACCCTCAAAGTAGGGTTGCACTGAAACAGACCTTTTCACTTCAATTGATAATGTTCCTTTGAATTTTGTATTCAGCATCCACAAAAGTGACAACCACAAGTCACACACCATGGGGCATCATATATATGACTTACAACAACATAATGATTTCTTTGAAACATAATCACACAACAAAATGTTTAATATGTTATCATATCAAGCATTGGATTCCATGTCATCCTCCAATTCATGCACTGCTTGAAGGGGGCCACTTCCGAACGTAAAGCCACTTTCCGAGAGATTATTCAAAGGGCCATTTCCAAACAAACAAACCTGGGGCTCGATCTGGTTCAACTGATTCCACTCGTGATCTGACAGAGACCAACTGAAGATGTCAATGTTTTTCCTTATCCTGTCTGGCTTCAGGCTACAAGGTAGAACACTAGTCCCTCTTTGCAGCCCCCATCGGAGAACAACCTACAGTAAATAGAAAACCAATATATGATTGAGCAACAAGCATTGTCTTTATCACCAATGAACAGGAAAATATACCAGCATTGTTTTCATCAACAGTGAACAGGAGAAGAGAAAGTACATGAAAAAGAAAGCCTGCAACATCTAAATTTTAAGTGTTCAAATTGCATGGTGTTCCACCATTTGCAATGACTGAACAGTCTCACTATTGATACCACTCAAGGGGCAGATCTATTTTTAAGCTACAAACTTTATAGTCTATATATAAGTATAGACAAACAATTAAGCGCAACTTGGTTTCTTTGCAATATATTCTAATTTTGCATCGTGTTTGTTATTATGATGTCAACATGATTCAAGTTCTTATAGTAACTCAGCAGGGGGAAAAAGGCATTAACATAATGAAGGTCAACATATATTCTGCACAACTGGTATATAGTAGACATCTTTCCAAAGTAGACAGCAATAAAATAAATGCAGGGTCACATTACATTTGCAGAAACTTTTACTCCAAAATATTTAAGCACCCAAAGTTACCATCAAGGAAATTACCCAATGAACTACTACCAAATGTAATCACGTTAACAGAAACAAGAACCCTAAAAAGTGAGTTATATATCTGATTTCGGTAAGTTACTGGCTAACGCTATATTAGGTAACTGACCTCTACTTTGCAAATATGAACTCTCAAACGACTATGTTAGACTATTAGCACATAAACACGATTGAGATGGATCAAGTTAATGACATCAAAAATTTGTATAGCAGACTACAGTAGCAAATTTACAAGTCAGATGGTACAGAAGTGGTAGAAGATTGGTTGAAAGACTTTAAGTCATGAAGATGAAGCCTGCTCTAAATAGAAATGGAACAGTCGCTTTAACATTACTGATAAGCAGATAAAGTGGAAAATAGAGGATAAAATTATAAATAAAATAAAATAAACAAGTGATTGTCAACTAAAAGTGTAATGGATTCAGCCAAATGCATTATGTTTGCAAATCTTAAGGGATGTTTGACATCCTGTATCGACTTTAATTTATACAAGGGATGTTTTTCTAGGCAATTTGAACAAAATTGGTGCTGGAAAGAGGGAGTGCAGACACTATCTTTGACTCAAAATATTATTTCTTCTGACATAAACCTGAGTTTATGGTGCCTCAGGTAAGTATATTGAATTTGTAGATTTTGAAAATAACACAGTAGATATAATATTTTTGCATAAACTAACGATACACTCGACTCCACCTGTTCCTAGTGAACATATTCATTCTTTCGGCTTTGTAAAAAGGGAATGATGAATAAGCTTATGTGTATATATAGGAAGGGACCAACCCTATTCTTTTCTGCAGGGCACTGCCCACTTAACTGAAGGTAAGAGTTGGTTTCTTCCTAATATAATGCCTGATACAAGAAAACTATAGGGGACACTATTTTGGATGTTAGACATGGTCACAAATGGAGAGAAACATCATTACTCATGCAGCCAAGATGCTAGATACAATATAGAAATGTCCGGTGTGAATTTCAAAGGGCTAGCACAAGGAGAAAGGCCCATTTAATGTGAATATAAACTGGACTACCAATTAATAAAGATGGCATATGCCTATACATAACCAAGAAAGCATTCAGAGCAAGTATCAGTTCAGGTATAGAACGAACTCTACCTCAATATAACACTTAGACGGAATATATATGATAATTAGAATAGAACCATATAATATTTGACCATGGCACCAGCATGCAACAAACATGAGAAACAATACCTAAGAAAACATCCTGATCAAGTTTCGGTTCAGGTAGAGAACGAAACTGTACCTCAACATAACACTTAGATGGAATATCATCATCAAGTGATAAAATATAATCATCTATTTTATTTAAATGTCAACTGTGAATAATCCCCCTCCCCCCGGTTCTGCTCTTATCCAAGCTGCAAAATCTACTATCTATTGGTTCAATCAGAATAACCAGTAGAACAGCCTATACTAGTTTGCCTCATTATTGCCAACATAATGGGTCACTGTTCACAACCCTGAAAAGTCCCTATACCCTAATTTCTTCTTCCATTACAATCTGAAACCATCATACGCAAGTTCATCTAACCCAGGTATTATAAACTAAAGAGGTCTTCAATCTACGCGTGAACTTTACAATTAGTGATACAATAACTGTATCTCCATAAACACAAGGTTTTGTTAAGGGTTCGAATCTTAATGTATCCAAAGAAGAGCGCTAGCAGGATTACTATATCTCTCCTCACCAAACTGCAATTACACTTCCATTCACATAAGCATCAATTACTCAGATGTGAAGAAGAATCCATTCATACATATAGAGACGTTTAATTAATGACTTGGACAATGTCCAAATCATCCAATTACTCATACATTAAGTCCCTTTTCTTTAGGTTGCTTAAATCAGCAAGATAGTAGTTTCCATGCGGTGCAGCTCTTTTCCTCATTTTTACTTGGCATTACCAAAAGCACACCTACTACTGTTGACTGGAAACAAAAAGATACGGCCTCAAACTATCAACATTTTCTTTACCACTAGTGAATCTGCTGACCGCTCTCGAAGACAGACAATGTGATGAACAACTGATCACCTGTTTGAAGTATTCTCTATGTATTACAATTTCAGCATCATTTTCAGAATCACCCAATAAAATCTTCTATACCGAAACGATACTAATGTACTACCAAAATATTGTCTTCCTAACAATTAAGAATATTCCTAGGTAGAAAAACCATAAAGTTACTCATAGAGTGCAGCTTTGTTTTGCAGCCTACAGAATACATGGTACTTGTGGTTAGATCAATAATAAATAATAATAGTAAAAAAAATAAGTTTAGATAGATTATCCTGACAAACTCAAAGCAGGTTTAGAAACAATGAGAATTCCTCTTCTGGCACAAGATTTTCCTACCAACTTACCTATCCTTATTTTTAAAGAGAATAAGCAATCATCTCATCCAAGAAATATCAACATGGATCCAGTACAGATACAATAAATGTCAGCAAAATAGAAGTCATAGTATTACAAATTACAACCACCTATGCAACACCCACACTCTAATCAGAGCGCGAATTGGTGTCCAGTCTGTGAATCGGACATGACATTACCTCGACTCATGTGTGACATGCAAATCTGATCATGTCACATTAAATAATAATAATAAATAGGACACGCTGAGGACATGGGAATCACGTGCCCGTTTATTGTTTGTGAATAACAAAAAAATTATTTAAAAAAACTAAAAGCAGTTGTCTTATGGACTTGTTTACTCGTATGATGTTAATTTTGAGTAGACTTGATATTAAATTTTACTTCACTACAAATAAAATACACACACACACATATAATTTGTTATGTATAAAGTATATTTTCGATTTACAAATATAACGTGTCCTAATGTATGGTTGTATGTTTTTGAAAATGGTGAATCATATGTCCAAATCATACTCTTGCTTCATAGACAACCACAAAAGTAGATAATATTACCATAATAAGGCATTGTTGCATGTAAAGTATACTGTGTAACGATGGAATCAAACAGAATAAACTGTCTTTATCATAATATTCCAACATGCAGCATAAGCTTTGTATTTTCTCCAATTATATAATAAGGCATTGGGACCTTACACCTAATTGAGCTTGAAAAGGTATTTTAGGATGGAAAACCTTTTTCTTAAAAAAAAAAAATCATTATCTATAAAAGTCTCTAGAGCACTATTGCCCTTCTTATGCAAGCAAACTACACTGATCTCTGATGTCTGGAACAATATCTACATCAATATACAAAGCTAAAGCAGAAAGCAATAAATGTGATCTAAATGAGAGATATTCTGAACGAACACATACATGATAACAACTAAACAAGGTCAACTGTATCATACCTGCTCAGGCGTCTTTTTTAGTCTATTGGCTATCTCGGCAACTACTGATAATTTCAGCATAGGCCCATGCACAGACCTTGACCTCCGAAACGAAATACGAGGAGTTCCGGGCTCATCTTCACCTGATCCACTGTCATATGATCCTGGATTGGTAGCAGGTACTCCTAAAGGTGTATGAGCAGATACATGGATGCCTTTTAATTGACAGAATTTCACAAGCTCATACTGCCTCCAAAATGGGTGCAGTTCTACCTGATATGGATCAACCAAAAAGCAGCTGAGTAAGAACTACTATGAGATGGAAAGGTGGAAGATGCAAAACTGACACAGTGAACTTGTTTCAATAGACTAAAATGAGTGTCCACTGTATTGCAAAAATTAATGATTATTATATTAATGCTTTGATTTTCTCTTATGTACCCTCATATGCCTTGGTTGTAACAAACTCAAGTGGTTCTCATTAACTTTTCTTAAAAATACTATTGGTAATTCATTCATAATCCACTTACTAAAATAGAAAGAGGACACTCAATTTGGGACAAACAAATTGAACAAACAGTCCACACATTTTGGGAAGGCGGGGACTATAAGATATAAGTTTAAAATCTTTAAAAGAGAAAAGTGGCTTATCTTGCTCTCAAATTGCAAGAAATGAAATCCAACTATCCGCTAAAGCAAACCTCTACATGAGAGGTAACAGGCCAAAGGCCGGTAATAATTTTATGCTGACTGGAGCAATAATAGGCCTTCTTTAGAGCCAGAAATAGGCTCACCCTGGCTCATAAACTATTAGTTATATGAGCTTACCATCACAGATAGTTTGAGATCCCACTTGCCCTAGGAATGGT
This sequence comes from Pelargonium citronellum, assembly GCA_036897665.1. Lineage (NCBI taxonomy): Eukaryota > Viridiplantae > Streptophyta > Magnoliopsida > Geraniales > Geraniaceae > Pelargonium > Pelargonium citronellum. The sequence continues at coordinate 9,509 of JAYMSZ010000120.1, forward strand.
TCTTTGTTTCTCTTTCCGGCTGAATGAGATATTGTTGATACATATAAATAATTTTCCAAGTAAGTAATGATATCTCTGAGTTTATCCTATCAGCTAATACTGCAGTCATCTGAAAAGCATAGCCGACAAGAGGTCCAAAAGATAGAACACTTAACTACACTTTGAGTGAAATACTAAGATCTCTAACTAGAATAGTAATGTTTGTTCGACAAGGTCCGACTTTTGAACTGCACAGGTGATCAGGAGAGTACAGTACAAACTAATACCTAACAGAAAACAAACAAAATGCTTGGCAAAGTATCAATAGTCCACAAATGGGGATGGACTGTAATTTACCAATTTTAAAGGTTATTAAAGTAATTCATATATTCAATGTTGATAACTAAAGTCTTCATTCTTCAAACCAGCAATGAACTAAGGAAAATGCACAAGGTGAAATGAAATGAAACATGACTGCACTTCTTAATCATCATCATCATGGACACAAGAGTGAAGGAAAAATCTGTTTCTCTTTAATAACCTGTGGTTTTTTTTTTTTATAGTGAGCTTTTGTAATGAAATCTATGAAAATCGAACAATTGAAACTTCATTAGAATGGAGTCATTAGTCAGAGGGAGCAAACCTGATTGACTGCAGGAACAATTTTTGCAAATTTAAGCAATTCTTTGAGCTGCTGCACATTGAAATTGCTTACTCCAATAGCTCGAACTAAACCCAAATCAACCAGACCTTCCATTGCTTTCCATGCTTTCTTCAGCCGATTAAGAAACTGTCTGTACTCACTCCCGGACTTTGAGGGAGGATCAGTGGCATCACCAAATGCCGAGCTCTCAGGCCAATGCATCAAATAGAGATCCAGGTACGAGACACCAAGGTTCTTAAGAGAAACTCTAACATAATTTTCGATCTTATTAAGAGAATTCATAGTACAGTACAGCTTAGAAGTCAAGAAAACATCTTCCCTCTTCAATACACCTTTGAAAGCATCAGCCAGTGCCTCCCCAACTTCAATCTCATTCCCATAAAGATGAGCACAATCTATGTGGCGGTAACCAACCGACAAGGCCGTTTTAACAGCTTCAGCACATAGGTCTCCATCACTCTGCCATGTCCCAAGTCCAATGGCTGGAATTTTGGCTCCTGTGTTCAACGTAAAGTGATTTCCAGATATCCCACTCTTCCCTTTCATTTTCCCTCACAGCTAAAAAGTAAAGATTCCAGAAATCCCAGCAACCAAAGATCACTCCAAAAGTGCAGGAGTCAAAGTTAAAACAACAACCCAACAACGATATAGCTATAGCAAATTGCAGTGAATCAGAAAATCTAGACAATGGCAATGAGAAATGCAAATCCAGATGATACCCACTATTTAAATATAAAAATCAAGCAAACCCAATTCAGGAAATGGATCAAGAACCACTGCAACAGACAATAAAACCTTCCCAGCTCCAGCAGAAGCAGCAGCGTTGCCCCACAAGTATTTGTAGATTTACCCAAACGAAATGCAATTCCCAACAAAAATTGAACAATCACCACTCAGAAACAAAGCAACAAGAGAAGTTCACTACTTCTCAACACGAAATCACAAAACCCAGACAAACAAACAATCAAAACCCACTTCAAAAATTCCTCCTTTTTTTTACCTCATGGATATTGAGAGTTGAAAAGAACAAGGGCGTGGTCAACAACGCCAACAGGGAGAGCCAGAAACGCCCAAAACACCAAACAAACACTTAGCTGTAAAATGAAATCTTCCTTGTCTTGTGTCTCTATGCAAATTGGAAACGACAAAGAGACCAAAATGGGAAATTCATAAAAAAATTGAAATGATTGATTGCGTAATATTTTGGATCAGAGAAAAATAAGAAGTGGGTATTTTATATTTTATTTATTCAAAGCTATTGCACCTAATTGGAAACTATTATGCAAGAGAATGAGATGAGCCACCTACCAAACTTTTTATTACAGTGACAGATATTAAATTGAATCATTACAATTTTCCAAACTCTCTATATTGTGTAATGTATATTTCTCTGCACGTCTCTCTCTCCATAACTGTAGAATACGGTAGGTAGCATTTTAGTAATTAGTCAATTGTGTTGTAAACTTTGGTCGCCTTTCAAAGATTCCTTCACCAACAGTTAGTCACAAAGAACCTATTGTTAATGTCTTTGAAAAGACAAAAACTTGATTTGTAAATTGTGACAAACATGTATCATATCATCACTTCAAAGATGACATTTGTTGATCTTTCTCCTGAGGAAAATGTAAGCACCAATGCGATAAATGAGAGACATAGCCAACAAAATCCAGACTTCTTGGAGTCCACCATTCAAGTTCACTGTCCCGAAAGAAGGCGAGCTCTGTAGTTTTCTGCAACCTTGATTGCTCCCACACTCATACAACTCATCTCCTGAGTACTGAACTTTCAAAAGAAGCCTAAACCCATAATACATGAACGATAAGTACTTCAACCATCTCATGAATATTGGTATATGCTGCAACAACAACAAAAAAATCATCAATAAGGGATCTTTATGGATTTGTAAGCTTATTTTTTGCGTGCCATTATGCGAGTTTGTGAACTAACATATATGTAAATGGATTGTTATTTATTGTAGTACCTGGACATAGTAGCCTCCTGTGAGAAGAAACAACATTAGCACCAAAGAAGCCATCATTCCAGCTCTTTTGATACTCAGAACTGCTGCTCCAAACATCTCGCCCGCGCCCTATTTGTTACACATTGAAGTCCATTTATTAATATACACTACCAAGAAACTATATATGCAATCCAAGGTTGAAGATCTTGAACTTTTTAAGTAACTTACTTGGCTTGTAACAGCTACCAGTAGTATGGAAAATAAGGTTAGGAAAAAACAGGGGATTGTTCTCTTGAAGCCAGCCATGTAGTACACAACAGACATGAAAATTGTTGGGTAGAACACATGTGCAACCATGTCACATAGAGTGCTGCATACATAGTATACACTTAGCCTGTACATGTCTGCTTTCTTTTCTTTCACCAGATAGATCTTTTCGAATGGAAAGACGTATACAGCTCCAAATATTGAGGAAGATGTCCAGAAAATGCAGATATAGAACATCAATCCAACCTACAAATTTGCAGTGTGTTATGGTCCATTTTGAGTATACTCAGTAAGAGAATTAATGTAGTTGTATGTTAAAGATAAATGAGAATTTGGAACACCTGATCTCTGAGTTGAGCTTCTGTTTCAGTGTTGGATTTCCACCAAAGAAGACCCAACAAAACTGCAACCCCGAGCGCTTGAATGAGTCTAAGATGATCAAAATAATCTTGACACCTCTCTTTGAATGTTCTCTTTGACAGTATCATGAACTGTTCCCACCAAGACAATGTCCACTCTTTCTTTACTTGGATGGCTAGTTGAAGATGCTCTGGAGCCTTTGTTGTTCTGTAGTTCTCTTGCACATGTCTTTGCTCCAGCTGAGTCTTGTATTTGAGTTGCAGATACTAAATTGGGAGGAAACATGCTCATGAGACTACTTGAGAGAAAAAGAGGTGTGGCTAGATTTGAGAAAGCAACTTAACTTGTTATAGAATTGGACAAGTTGCTTACTTTGACTACAGCCTTTTCATAGTCTGGAGCTCCTTGAGGTACCATCAAGTCTTCAGGAACACAAATATCAGTCACTTGTCCGGTTGCCAAATCAATCAAGAACTCTGCAGGATTCATGGCGATTTCAGGAATGAACCTCAATGATGAGAAATAGTTCATGCACTCTCTAGCTTTCCCGTAGTACAAAGGGTAGCCTTCTGATATCAGTAGAAGTTTATCGAACATGTGGAACATCCTACTCGAGGGCTGGTGGATTGTTGTGACTATTGTCCTTCCTGCCTATAGACCATAATCACATGCAACAATTTAATCTTTTGATCAAATCCTTCTTAGAGAGTTGTGAACTTTTGCATATTTACTTGTACCTTAGCGAGCCCTTGAAGTACTTGAAGAAGCTTATTTGCAGATGTGGAATCAAGACCAGAAGTTGGTTCATCAAGCAACAACAATGAAGGATCAACAAGAATCTCATACCCTATGCTGGTTCGTTTTCTTTCCCCTCCGGATATTCCTTTGACAAAAGCTCCTCCTACTTTCATGTGGCGACATCTTGATGTATAAGAATGAAGAATACATTAGCCATTGAAATGATAAAAGGATTGTATATCAGCAAACAATCTTCTACAGATTTGTACACTTTTACCTTTCAAGGCCTAGCTCCTTTATAATTGTCTCTACGCGGACATACTTTTGTTGTCGGCTCATGTTGCCTGGAAGTCTCAAGAATGCAGAGAAAACCAAGGTTTCTTCAACTGTGAGTTGAGGGAAGAGGACATCATCTTGTGTCACAAATCCAATCCTGAAATGTGCAAAAATGAAAACTCAATATATGTTTGCTATGTGATTGTAAGACTAATTAAGGTTTCTGCAAAACTAAGTAGCTAAACCTTCTCTTAAGAGCTGGATTATATGAAATGTCATTATAAGTTATGATTCCCCTAACATTGTCAGCAAGTCTGCCACCAATTATCTTCAGCAAGGTTGTCTTGCCACTGCCAGAAGGACCCATCAAAGCAAGGATCTCGCCGGGGCCAATGCTTCCTGATATGCCCTTCAAGATCTGCTTGTAGTTGTCTTGCTCCAAGTTCAGCTGTGAGGCCACCTTTGACACCACTGCCTTAACAGGATTCTTGGACGCAGCTTGGTTGTTTCGCACCTTAAACTCAACATTCTCAAACTGCGTAGTACAATGAAGCACAAAAATAAATGTGACTGTCCTTGCAAGAAACACAAATGTTTCACAAACTAATTAACAATATTGATGTAACATGTTTACCTTGAGAAAGATTGGGATAGGCCGGTCTTTGCTGATGTTCAAGCTCTCAACTTCTATGTCAATCTCTGAATAGCAGTCTCTGAGGTAAGCTTGAGACATGAACTCTATTTGGTGACCAAAACCGTTACTACCTGCAATTTGCATAGACCCCATTGTTGGGGGTGACAATGTGTCCTCAATCTCATCCTCTTTATCAATCTCCATCTTCTTGGACTAAAAGTTGCAAGTACGTTATGATGTTGATCAAATTTATAATGGCAACGAATCAACCGTGACAAACCGAAAACTTGCCTGTAAACTGAGGAAGAGTGTGTGCTGGTAGAGTTTAGGATTAGGAATGGTTTTGGCATGATTTTTGGTACAAACCTAGTTTTTTTACATGCCAAGAACATGACTACCAATGGGTTATTTTTTCAATCAACTCCAAATATTTTATTCATTTTCCAATTTCCTCTAGAACCAAATCTGAGATATGAAGGATTATAAATACAGAACCTTGTTTTATTTATTCATTTCCATACCCTATATTGATGTTGCCTTGCTAAGTTTGCGACTTTGTGTCATGCATTTGTTCATGGATGATCTATTTTAGGCTATATTAAAAAAAATGGTATTATACTAACATCCATAAAATTTGAGCTTAGCATGACATTAGTGTTGTCATATTTGGGAAATTAATACTCAAAAACTCATGTTATTGACTGAAAAAAGTAACATGAAAAGAGCTTTCCAGCTAAAGGAGACAAGAAAAAAACTGAATTACATTTATTAATTATTGCTACTACCATATATAGCATATCAACTTCATCATCATCATCATCAATATGGCCTCTCAAGACTTCAAGCTCCCACTGTCACAATTTCAGTTTCTCAGCTTCGCCATGTTCCTCTACAGCCTTCAGCACTACCACTTTCACCATCTCAGCTTCGCTGGAAAATACTGAAACAGCAAAAACAAGAGCTATTAAGGTCGTGTAGAAAGAAATATTGTACCTAAAATAACATAACCCATGTTTGGATCTAGAAAAGGTTTTACCAAAGAGTATTAACTACATGTTTCTTACAAAGATAATGCTTTTCAAAATGGAGCGTAAAAGTTCGTACTGAACATTTTTTATTTTCTTTTATATCAAGATTTTCAAGATCCATAAACATAGCAGAAGTGTTCATTTTCCAATTTTTGGCTATGTTTCATGTTTCATATTTTGTTTCATTTGATAGGGTAATTAAGCATATAGCCATTTAGAAAAAGGTAGTCCTATTCCTCTTTTATCGGTGAAGTGAAAATGAACTAGCGTAAGGGAATTATAATGAGAATGCACAATAGATAGCTAGTTTCTAATTTACATTTAAAAATATATATATGATTTTGGTTCCTTCATTCTCATTACCACATAACATAAACACTAGTTAGTAAATGAACTTTGTTTACCTTTTCAATAAGAGAGAGATAGTATGGTTTCACTTTCTCGACATCAATTCGTACTTTGCTCTTGCTGTATAGGTCATACTTACTGCAACAATGCACATATTAATTCAACTTGATTTCCATTTGGATATCACATCAATGAATAAACTGGGTCCTTGAGAATGGGAATGCATGCATTCTTACTTGAATATTTCAAGCCACTTCAAATTCTCCTTGTCTTCCTCATTCATCAAGTGCTTATATGCTCCTGCCCTATGCAAAGCTGCAAGGGACAAAATTGGGTCCATAAATAACAAAATTTGGCTCTACGAGTTTATGTTTCAAGCAGTAAATCGATCAGAAAGATTTCATTTGCTTTAAGATAGTTACCATAAAAGGAATGGTATCTAATAATGAAAAGCCCTGCGGAAGGAAGAGTGGTCTTGTTCTCCTTGGCAACCTATGTGAAATTAGGACCCAATAAGCTACACAAATTTACTAAGAAATTTAGAATCTATAAGAAACAAAATATGGTAAGAGTGAGGCAACATTACCAAATACATATAGTCATCATGCCCAAATGACACAAGTACATTGTTAAGTCCACAGGCTTCTGAGTAAATTCCATATTTAGTGTTGTAAGAAGGGTTGTTGTAGTCTGGATTTTCCTTCAAATGCTGAAGCATCATCCAAATATTGTTTTTCTTTGTTTAGGAATGATTCATTAAAATGAATGTAGAAGTAGGCAAAAACATTGAATGTCTATTTCACAAGAAGAATATTGACCTTGTGATGAACAATGGATTCGTCAAAAGCACAGCCAACAGGGAATGTGTCGCCCACAACAGCCCATTGAGGAAGTGCCCCAAAACTAGGATGAAGAAGAACTTTTCCAAGATCTAGAATCCATTAAGCATTAACTAACAAAGTTAACTAATTGTAAACCCAAAATCAGAATACACAAACATAATGTAAATAAACAAGATCCCAATTTTTTTGTAGTTTGACAAGATTGGGTCGGGCTACACAATAGGGGTAGCTCTCCCCTTCACCCACAATCCCTCCCCACCCCACTACTATCGCCAAGGTCAGACATTAAGAGTATTAACAATGTATAGTAGCTAAAAAAGAGTATCCAGCATACTGAAAATTAAAGCACCAAGATGATTACCATGAATGAGGCCAGTCAAGTGAAGCCAGTCTTCATCGGGGTAATCCTTCCGGATTGCCTCAGCAGTCTGCAACAAGTGCTCAATCTGGGGTTCATCCAAATCAGGGTCACTCTCATCCACAAACTCATTGAGGAGCTCACAGCACTCCCAAATGCTCATCTCCACCCTGTTCAATTGTCCATATTCTTCTCTCATCCTCCTCACCTAAGATTGCAATTAGATTTAGACCCAACTATCAATGTTAAAAACTTTGTAAATATTTATAACTCATTAATGATTTCTAAACAGATGAAATGAATTCACAACGGCAATTCTTCAATGCTTACAAAATCAACAGTCTGGTTAATGTGGTTGATTCTGTAGAATTCCTCAACACTCTTTTGCCTCTGGCTCTCAGCATCATAGTCCCTGTTTGTTGTTAATTTTATAAAACTCACATTTCAGATCAATCCTCGACAACTCAATACTCAATACCATAAAACAAAAAGCAAAATAGTGCTTAATTTTCAGATCAATCCTCAACACAACAACCCAGAAACAGAGACATCAATAACATAGCAACCGGTAACCACTATTAGGGTTTTCGCATCACTAACATAATTGGGTAAAAAAGAAGAGAAAGGAAGCAGATTGTGACCTGAATGTTTGTCCAAACGAATTGGTCTCCGGCACCACAAACCCTCCGTCCAACACCAGCTCATTCTCATCAATTGGAATCTTCTTCTCCTCCACTTCGATGTTCAAACCCAGAAGAAGAAAAAAACATATAAACAACCAGAAAAAAATTAAAAAGAAAAAAAAAACACAGGAACAGAACTCACCATGATCAGGCTGCTCAATGAGGATCGTCATCGTGAATCGAAATACTTGGACAAGAAACAAGAGTGAAAATGAGAAGGTGAAGGCGATTGGGTGTGAGGAACATGGTGGAAAATGGAGGGTATTTATATAATTGCCGGAGAGTCCTTCTCAGGGAAATCGGTAGAGGCGTGAGTCCTTCCCTGAAAACTCAAGTCCTTAGCTGAAATATTTCTGCGGAGCCTGCAACTAGTCAAGAACGATAGGACTGTGAGCGTTTTTTCCTTCAAACTCTGCCGAGATATTTTTTCTGCCACGTGGGTCCAGAGTCAGTGTATGGACGGTTCATAGCACCTACTGTGGGCCCCAGGTGACGTGGAGTCTAGTCATGGATGTATTTGGAGTTTTGCAATTTTGGTTCTGTTTGTGTATTTTTTTTGGAGGTAGGATCTGCTGCTGCCGTGGAACTTAGTCACGCTTATCTTGTCCATTGATTTGTTTTAACTTTTTTCCAATTTTGAATGGGTTGAATATTTGCATACGTGTTACTGACGTGGATTTTTGACCCAAAATAATAAGGGATAATTACGGATTACTACCCATTTTGGATGTCCTAAAACAGATAACTACACTTTTTTATTTTCATAACATTTTACTACACACCTCTAATGTTCCAAAACACATAACTACACATTTTAGTTCCTATAACATTTGACTACCATATGTGATGTCCAAAACACAAAACTACATTTTTTTTCATAACATTCTACCACCCACATATGATGTCTCAAAACAAATTACTAAAAAAAATTTATTTTTATTTCCATGACATTTAAATCTCGTATGTTTTCAATTTTTCGGCAAATCATAAATTTTAATGAAAAAACTATTAATCATCTCTCATTATGTAGTTTACACATGATATTTGTTACTCTTAAAATTTCAAAATACTCTTACAATCTAAAAAAAATTAACTCAACGTAATTCTAATTTTTATTCGTCTTTCCGATTTGCCTATAATATTTTGGATTCGTATATGATATTTATGACATTATGATTAAAAAAAGGATTTAATACCTTGGTGACCCCCCACTTATTAGAAACTCACCAACCAGATCCGCCACAAAAATAAAAGCCACAACAGTCCCCAATTTAACGGAAAATATGTCACACAGGTCACACCGTTAGTTTGATCTAACGGAACCGTTAGTTGGGTGATGTGGCGCCAATGTGACATTTTAATTTGTGTGACGTGTCGCTGACGTGACTTTTTAAAATATTTTAATATTAATGTAAATAAAAAAATACATTGTCGGTTATTTATTGGTTTAAAATTAATTAAATTAATATGAATTCACAATTTTACCCCTACTCTTTTTTTAATGAAAAAATAAAAAAGATGGAAGGGTAAATTTGTAAATTCATATTATTTAATTAATTTCGGACCAATCATTTAGTGACACGTGTCATTTTTATTTTAAATTATATTAAAATATTTTAAAATGCCACATCATCGCCAAACATGAAAATAAAAAAATAAAATTGAAATACCACGTGGCGCCATGTCACCCCAACTAACAGATCCGTTAGGTCAAACTAACAGTGGGACCCGCGTGACCAATTTTCCTATAGAACGGGGACCTTTGTGGCTTATTTTTATGTTGGAGACCTAGTTGGTGAGTTTCCAATAAATCGGAGGTCACCAGGGCATTAAACCAAAAAAGAAAGAATGAACTTATTAAAATTCATGATTTAAATGTTATGAAAAAAAGTGTATTAATTTGTTTTGGGACATCAAAAGTGGGTAGTGAAATGTCGTGAAAATAAAAAAGTGTAGTTTTTTTTTTTGAACATTAGAAAAAAGTAGTAAAATGTTATGGAAACTAGAAAGTGTAGTCATGTGTTTTGGAACATTAAATTTGGGTAGTAAAATGTTATGAAAATTAAAAAGTGTAGTCATGTGTTTTGGGACATCATAATAGGTAGTAATATGTAATTTGCCCTTGAGTTAATTAGTTACAAATTTAATATCTGTAAATTATTGAATAAACCACGTTTGTTCGAAGTTTGAAAACCGGTGAGAATGGCAAGAACTAAACAATTTTTATGTGAACTCTAATAAATTTCACACCCACTAATTAAATTAATTAAGACTAAATGTCTTAAAAAGTTGTATAATTTTTGTTTACTAAATGATGTGTCAAACTTATATTTAGTATATGCTAATTGATGAAATAAATTTTGGACAAATAATATATGTATGTATGACGTCAATGCATTTAAGCGTCTTGTTTATTAGCTTTTTATTTTTTATAATAGTCTTGTTTATTAGTTTGTATTGTATAGTTCATTATGAACAACATTTTTAGACTATTAACAATGCACAAAGGAAAATGATTGACGCATGTATGGAAGGTGCATGTGCTTTAAACGCGTACTTTTCTTATAGATATGTTGGTGCGAAAAGTAGACAATATTACTAAAGTTATAGGCAATTATCGATGTACAAACATGTAACTAAACAATTGTAAAATCCCATACATTTTTCGGTGGAGAAAGATACATATACCAACACAAGAACTTAACATTTTTCTTGCTCCAAAAACAAATGCAATTTCTCACACTTACGGGAGGGAACTAAGATATTATTAGATGAGCGCCCACAAACTTATAGAAACCACGTTCATTCGTTTTCTTTTAATGAAATATTGCAAGTACAAACTCAGTTGATGTATAGGAGCTGGCCCATAAATTCATGGAAACAACTAATAAAAGTTTGGTTAAGATTTTTTTTTTGTACTTTTGTAACTCTTAATTTTGTGGTGATCATTTTCTTCAACAATTAGCTCAAAACACTAACTTTTTTGCACGGGAGATCGTTAGTTTAACTTCTTTGAATTGAGTGTGAACCGATTATAAAAGAAAAAAAAATTGTTCCTTATTGTGCAGCTCGACTAGTCAAATTCACATTTTAGAAAATAACACAAAAAATTAAAAGTATAAATTTTGGTGTGCATTGCTCTCCAAGAAAACAAATGGGTAATTGTTGATAGTCAGAATCTTGTGAAATGTGAAAACAATAAACTAATTTACTGACCATAAAATAGAGAGTTCCCTATTTTTTGTCTTAGCATTGTCCTAAGATCTCTCCTTTTGTTGCAAACCCAACCCAACACCCATTTTGGCTTCATTGTAAAAACCTATCCCAATTTTGAGGACAAGTAGTACCCCAAAACACAATGCTACTTCAAACCCATAAACAAAAACTCTTGAAACTCTACACTCCAAGAAGACAAGCCCTTTTGTCCAAATTCGATCGAATACCGATACTTTCTAGGAATATAGACCTATTTTCCGAGAAAAAAAACCCAGCTTCACTCACCTTAGAGACATGTCACTTTGATAGGTTCAATTATCTTCCCTTGTTGTCTCCGACGCCTTGCAGCTATATAAACACAACAATGCCTATCTTCTGTTCCAATCTTTTGGCTTCAAACCTGCACAAAATAACAAAAACCATGGCCATCATGAGTACTCTCAAACCCGGCCTCTCAAATCTCAGCAAAAGCTCCTATATGATCACCTACTCGTGTTCGTGTTCTCTCGGTGGATCAAGTGCAGAGCCTAACTATAACAAACAGAAGCTCAATATCGTCAAGATCAATGGCATTTCCACAAACAAGGCTCTGAGCCAAAGTTCGGGAGTTGCAGCCATAACTACTACCTTAACTGCTGTTGCTCCATCTCCCACTATGGCGGAGGAGCAAACCCGGCAGAACATTCCAACGAAGAAGCAGTTTGTTGATCCTCACCGCCAGGGGCTGATCACCGAAGGCGGGGTTGGTTATAGGCAGACTGTTGTCATTAGGTCCTATGAGGTTGGTCCAGACAAAACCGCAACCCTTGAAAGCATCCTCAATCTTTTCCAGGTATGGAACAGGCATCTGACTCATGTTTGTTCAGGATTGAAATTCTCATTTCTAAAATTATAATGCAAACGCTACCTTAGTCGTTGCTGATTGATCCTCGGATGCTGATTTCGGGTGTTTTGTGCAGGAAACGGCACTGAACCATGTGTGGATGTCTGGACTTCTCAGCAACGGGTTTGGAGCAACTCATGGAATGGTGAGGAACAATCTCATATGGGTTGTGTCCAGAATGCAAGTTCAACTTGATCACTATCCTATCTGGTACTTTTTTTTATCACAATCTATAGATCTTTAAACTTGGTAAAGATGTCCTAAGAAATTTTAGAGAAGTCAAGAGTCACATTTAACCAACAACAGAACAAAAATTATCGCTGGATTCCACAAGAATAAATTGTCATCTACTTTGGAAATAACAACAAAAGAAATAAACTTTTTAAAAAATTGGGATGGGAATCAGGTATAACGTCATTCTGATTATAATTATTTTTTTTAATTCACACAAGAACAATGAGAATTGCATTCTCATTCTGATTCATGAATAGATCCTAATCCAAACGCGACCTCAAGTTTGTCCTAATGAAACAGCTTAGTAGAAAGTTGGTATCAATAGAAACTAGAGCTGGAAATTCAGGTTTCCGTTAAGGCTGGTCGGGTGTATTTTATGCAACCCAAACTCGCAAACTGATTGGGTGCCCACAAGTTCAGTTCGGTTCGGGTGAAGTTGAAAATACCTAAATTAACATGACCGGCATTTCCCATGGTAAATCCAACCCGACCCCAAAACTACTAAGGTCTATTTTATACAACCCGAACTCTCAAACTGAATGTGTGCCTGTGGGTTTAGGTCTAAATTGTCAGATCTAATAGAAACTAAAGAAACACATAGGAACCAAACCCACCATTGTAATTGTGTTCAACTTGAACACACAATCGTGACTTGTGCAAATGGCGATTTATGCAGGGGAGAGGTGGTGGAAGTCGATACATGGGTTGGGGCATCCGGGAAGAATGGGATGAGGCGAGACTGGTTGATTCGTAGTCAAGCAACAGGCCATATTTTTGCCCGAGCAACAAGGTACTGCACTACTGCCTTAAACCCTAAATTCTAAAACCTGAACACTAAGGTAAAGTGAATCCTTCATTATCTGTTGTAGCATGAACTAAGGTTTTTTATTCTATGAAACAGCACATGGGTTATGATGAATGAGAAAACAAGAAGACTCTCCAAGATGCCAGAAGAAGTGAGGGCCGAAATCTCACCTTGGTTCATTGAGAAATACGCAATCAAAGAAGATGCGCCGGAGAAGATTGTCAAGTTGGACGCAAACGCAAAATACGCGATCTCCAACTTGAAGGTAAAGCCAACAGAAGATCTTCAAAAGCTCCTGAAATGGATAAATAGAAACCAACATTACTTACTATTATATAATTTCTAAATTTGCAGCCAAAGAGGAGTGATTTAGACATGAACCATCATGTAAACAATGTCAAGTATGTGCGATGGATGCTAGAGGTAAGAACATATATACATACATATATGTATAACACAATCAATCTTGAATCATCAAAACTAGTGCTAATTTTGATGCTTACCTCATTCGCAGACCATTCCGGATCAAGTTCTGGAGTCTCACCAACTTGCAGGAATCGAACTCGAATACAGAAGAGAATGCGGGAGTGCGGACATTGTTCAGTCTCTATGCGAACCAGATAAAGATGTAACCCTAAGAGAAGGAGTGAAACACGATGCAGAGAAGAGCAAGCTCAACGGGTTTTCCTTGGCATCATCAACCAAGTTCCTTGAAAATGGACTCTTCGGATCCTTCGAAAACAGTCCTTTGAGGTACACGCATCTTCTTCAAGCTAAAGGCGAGAAGGCAAATGAAGAGATTGTTAGAGGAAGAACCATATGGAAGAAAAAGAACACCGAATAGAGATTCAAATTCAATAACATAAAAATCATAAACAAGCTGATCCTCCATAAAAGTAAAGAAGCTGTAAAGGATGGTTACAAGGTGGGTCTTGTAACTCTTGTTCATATATATCCAAGAATTTTTCAACATTCTGGTTCTGCATCTTCCAAGATATCACCTAAAATGAAGATTCCAGTAAGGGTTAAATCCAGAATGGTACAAGAACACATGTTGATATTAAATAAGCAGTTTATGCTTACCGTAAACATCATTTGCCAAATCGATGATTATAAAAGCAGATGAATCAAAACGAAGTGTTTTCAAGAATATCACCAAAACACAATCAACAATGTCCTGAGCATCTCAACTCGGTTTCATCCAAAACATATATGAATACAAAATATAAAACACCGAGTAATGAAAGTGACTTGTTTGAAATCATCAATGATCATTATTCAGGTAATGTAAATATCAAGAAGAAAAATATGAAATGCCAAAGTACAAAAGAATTAGGTAGCGACTTGTGACACTGACATTAGAAACATTTCCAAATTCCCCTCAAAAATATAAACTCTCTGTGAGAGAAACTGCGATCCACTAACCTAACTGAATAATGATTTACAATTTACGAAGGTAGTTAAAGTATATATATACAACAGGACGAATACCCGTAAAAACGGGAAGGAATCAAAGAATAATTTGTTGCGATGGTGCAGTGAATCATAGCCTCTTTTTCTTAATACTTCGATGAAGCTGCCAGGACCAGACAATCAAGAATAACAGAAGGCCCACTCCAATAGACGTCCAAAACAGAACCAACCATACAGGCATTGGCTTGGGATACAAACCTGCGCACATTGTAAAAGTAAATATGTAAATCCTTCACAAAGTCGAGCAATTTTAACAGCAAAACCTTCAATTGCAGACGGAAACTAAAATCGGAAAACTTACCATGTCCAAACTTGATGCAAATAAGAAGCTCAACAATGCAAATTGCAAGGGAAAGCCAACAAAATGCTCCAACCTTTTTTACCAGTTTCCTGAAAATCAATGCAGTAAAGCCAAAGTCAACCACATATGTACAAGTAGGGCCAAGAACACGAATTTAAGTGGGTTTGGGCTCAACTTAATCAAGTTCGTGTCAACTAACCCAACGCGTTAAATTAATCATGTTATGTTCATGCTAAACCCACTTGTGACCCGCATAACCTGATTATTCAAACGAGTCGTGTACCCATTAAATAACCCACCTATTTGAAGAAAAAATTCTATTTTTAAAGCATATCATGTAAAAAAAATCCATATAAATAAGATGGGTAAAATATAACAGGCGGGGCGGGTCAATCCCAGCCTAGTTATTTAAACGAATTGGGTCATGCCGTGTAATTGTAAACCTAATTATTTAAAGTATAGACTGTGTCGAGTCATGTCAACCCACTCATAAATAGGTCGTGTTTGTGTCATGTAACTCAATCTGTTTGATAATCGGGTCGCGTACAAGTTGACCCATTTAACAAAACAGTAAACTTTCAACACGACACGAACACAAGTTGCCATCCCTATCCACAAGAGAGAGAGAGAGAGAGAGAGAGATACCGGTTTTGGAGGTACGAATTGTACTCCCGGATTGTAGGTATTGCAATTAGCCACCACAAAATCAACCTATATATTATAATTGGGTTTCGAGGTGGAATCCAAAGACAAAACTTGAGAAAGAATGTGTTAAGCTCCACTGTCAAGAAGACAATGCAAAGGCTGAGAACTTGAATAAAACGCCATGGACCAAGTAATGGGTGCCACTCATCTTTGTCCCAATGTGCAGGTGTAAATTGCCCCAACGTCCGTTTCACCTGAAACAACAAAACAGAACATAAGGATAGGATTCCTGCAAGCAATCAGTATCACTAATTTGTTCTGGTAAATTTGGATATCATTTCAATCAGCATCACTAATTTGTTCTGGTAAATTTGGATATCATTTACATTAACCAGCTCAAACATACTATATTACCTATCATTACAAGTATGCAAGTATTATGGCAGTGAAATTATAACTACAAACCAAAATATATTATGGCATTTAAATGATTCAAAACAAAGAGAATATGCATAGTATCAATTATATCAGGACAAATAACATCCTAAAAGAATAGGTTGAATATTTGTGTATAGGAGAAACATGAAACAAAATTGTATGCATTAAGCAAATGTAGCACCATTGGAGAAATAAAGGTTGTTTGATATGGTTCATACATACATAACAGAACTAGAATGCCACACCACTTTATACAAAATACTATTCATTTCTGAAAATTTTCACCTGCATATCACGTATTCAGTACAACAGGAAAAAAAAAATAGTTGAGGTTCAAGACATACTTTGCCTAAAATATTAGGCTGCCGACTTATGCCAACCCACTCATATGTTCTTCCATCGAAGTACCTCACAGTATGCATTCCAGCCCATATACCTGCAAATACAAGCAAACGGAAAACAATAAATCAAAATACAACATATTCTAGGCGATTTATACCCACATCATGTATTATCTGAACACCTAGTAGCAATACTAGGTCATTTGTCTGTAATTTTGTTATTTTTTGAGCTCAGAGATCTCAAGGCATGGGCATCTGAGACAATAGGTTGTGAAGTTTGGTTTTGTGATTATGATTACTCATATTTGAGTTCTGTGAGTAAATTTTGTTTCATGAAGATTTTAGTTTTGATTTTACATTCAGTAAAATTTGTGGTTTGTAATTCTCATTCATTGTAACCAGAAAAATTAAACAATGTCTCCAAATTCAAGCCTTGACTTTCCGGCAGTATAATACAAATTTAATGCAATCAAAGAAAGGTAAAAGACCCAATTTGGTGCCTGAACTTTTTTTTAACCAAAAAATAGTCCCTGGACTTTTAAATACGAACCCAAAATAGTCTTTGCCGTTAGTTTTCATCAATTTATCCGTTCAGTGGACAGACGTGGAATTTAAAATATATTAAAAAATTAATTTTATTCAATTATTTTGTCAACACAACGGTCCGGTTGTACCAAACAACTCATGTGACCAACACACCCGCCACGTCAGCAAAATAATTGAGAATAATAATAATTTAACATATTTTGAATTCCATGTCTGACCACATAACGGAGAAACTAACGGCAAAAGACTATTTAGGGTCCATATTTGAAAGTTCATAAACTATTTTAGGTTAAAGAAAGTTTAGAGACTATTTTAGGTCTTTTACCTTAAAGAAATTATGAGCATGAATAATGAGGGGCGGTTTAGTATTTTTGACCAAAATGTAGCCCAGTTATTAACCGTGCAAACTACTGAAAGTATGTGTAATTAATGCAACGGTTTGAAGTTTATGTAGTCATGTGCAACTGTGCATGTTGTGTATAGTACAGTGTATCTAAGTGCAATTAACCTATAAATAAATAATATATAATATAAAATTTGGCATATTTTTTCTTAAACTCGTATAGAACTGTCATCAAAATTTGAGAAGATGAACCAGCCTAAAACGGAATGAAAGACAAGACAAAAGAGAAGAGACAACAGAAAGGAAAGCAAATTGATGATCAGAATATCAAGAATGCCAATAAAGAATCAGACAAAATGGACTAAGAAATCTCACCAAACCAATTACAGATAAGGATATCAAGGACAATGCTGTCCCACCAGCATTCATTGAAGTTTGGTAACATGTGGCGGAAGGTAAGCTGAAACAATGAAAATAAATTTTCAATCAGGTGGGGAAAAAATAATACGCCTCACCATTCACACACAATCCTGAGCCCCAGAGAAACATATAAAACAGAAAATAAAAAGTATTTGTTTCAAGAACTCACCTCCATCATTTCAAATCCAATTGAAAGAACCCAAAGAAGGGACTGATTACGAATCATTATAGCCTTCCCCCACCATCCAAAGATATGAGCTACAACAAATTCATCAAACAGCGTTTCCTAGAGAAAAAAGCTAAACCAATCAGAGGCCTGTTGCACCCCAAATATACTCATGAAAGCCTGTGAAATGAACACAGGCTACAGGAGTGAATAGAAGTAGATAGATAGGTAAAGAAGAAATCATACATAAATATTCTTAAACCTGTTTGTGGGATTGTCAGGCACATAAAGGCGGCAATCGGCTCCATACGATCTTTCAGGAAGCTCTGCATGAAAGAACTAATAGATAATTTACAACATGCAGGAAGAGACATTAATATACACAGGTTGTTGATGAATAAACAGCATCAACACTATAAATCATGAGAGCACTAAAATGTAACAATGAAATACACCAGGCAATAAATAAGTAAATTTACAGTTCATGATACCCAAAAACATTACCAACGCCAAGATCTTGATGAAGAAACTTCATAAACTGCCTAGCATCATCACGCTTCTGAAAGAAAATGAAAACCCACTATCAGCAACTAATCTTTAAAAGGAGCGCTCTTGGTAAAAAGAATAGACAAAAAGAAATGGTAGGAGGAGAGGACTCAAAGCCGTACTAGATACATAGTAAACTAAAACATTTGCATCATTATAATCTGGAAATAAACATAAAGTACACAAACACTGAACTTTGTCCAGGTGTAGTTGATCCCTCGGATTTTATCAAATGTGAAATACAAAACTAGACCATCACCAATTTGGCAATTTCCAATGGAATATATAGTCCAATTACTCAGAGAGGAAGAGAGGCAAACAAAGTGATAATCAACACGCAGATATCACACACACACACACAAATAGGAAAATAGAAAATGTATTAGCTTTGTTGAGGGGATACCTAACCTGGAAAAGCAAAAATGTAAGAGCAACAAGGTAGGTAACAGCCAATCCATGAACCAAGCGCCAAATAGCAGGATGTGGCCTAATAAGGACCCTGTAAGAACATATGAACCTTCTTAAGGACCTCACTAAAATAACATCAAATGTGAAATGAAATATAAGGAATCCAACTGATGCCAGCACTCCAAAATCATGATTACGAATTGTGGTCACAATTAATTAAGAATTCCATAGCCCATTTCAACTAAAACTTGTTAATCCCTTTGAATAAACAGAATAAAATCATGATTACGAATTGTGGTCACAATTAATTAAGAATTCCATAGCCCATTTCAACTAAAACTTGTTAATCCCTT